>VOQK01016873.1:4917-14966 GCA_015052645.1 Benitochromis conjunctus
GATAAGTTAATCAAATACTTTCAATTAGCTGCTTCTGGCTGCTACTTACCCTCTTAATTCTTATGGCTGGAGTAAGATTATACGTTATTTTCACACACAGATTCTCCATTTTGGTTTTGTGTCTGTGAAACAAATAATAGAACAGTATAATAATATATCATGTTTTGTAGCTCGTTTAAGGTTGTATTGACCTAATTTTATATATAAAACGTTATAGTTTAAAGAAGGTGTTGACTATGACTATGAATGTAAATCCAGAGATGAAGAAGTGTGAAGACAGACTGATCAGGGGCTGGAGCTAGAATGAGATGGAGTTTCAAACTTCTATAATTTCCATATAAAACAGCCCAAATTAAGTCTCACCTGAATCAGACTTGAGTGAAATTTATAATTTAAGCTCAGCAAAGCTCCACACTGTATCTTTACTTAGACTTAGCTGCAGTGAAGTACCACTGAAGGCTCATTTGACCCAATAGGCTAATTAATGTATATGTGCCAAGTGCAGGCTAATGCCACACAGCACCCTCCATTATTAGCATGAATGCTCATGAGTTCATATGTCATGCATTTATTCATAGAATAATTCGTGCTGATTCCTGCACATATTAATGCCGGAATTACGGATAAGTCACGTACGCTTGTACTAAAGTCCTGCATTACTTTATGGATCATTTTCATCAGGACATGACAGTCAAGGAGCAGATGTCCTTTTTCACTCATCGTGTCTTCTAAAGATGTTTCTCACGTTTCCCATGGCGTCACGGGTCATCAGAAACACAGACTATAACAAGGGAGATCGTCACTACGATGCTCCACTCTCACACTGACTTGTTGTGTATTCAGAATTCATCTTTTAAAAAGGTGGACTGCCTTTAGTTACACCACTAAACACAAAGCCCACATAGTAATTAAAGGTGGATTCCACCAACAGCTCACAGACCACATGTTCAGAAATGGTCTTAGAGACTAAATGAAGCCTTGTACTTTACATCAATGCAAGATCTTGTCATAGTCATAAAAAAAAATAAAAGAAGGTACTTTGGTTTACTATGGAAAACAGGTCTGATTTATCTGAAGATATAGTGTACAAGAAAACATCATATTTGTGGCTCTACAATTTTCCAAGCACTTTCTCAACCTTTATCCAGGTTGCAGCAGAGCAGATGACTTCTTCCCTTCAACTTCCCCTGGAAACTTCCTCCAACTTCTTCCAGATCCTCCTGCGGGATTAGGGTTGATTTGATACCAGGCAACTAAAACCCAGCTTTCTCGCTCTGAGGGTAAAAAGACTGAACAGCTCAAAGCAGTGACCCTGGCTCCTCACACTCCTTCAGCACCTCTAACAGGATACCTCAGGGAAAACAGAGATAAGCCGTTATAAATCCACAAAACACAGGATTAACAAATTCCCCAGACTCCTCTGTTATTAGTGTGAGGAAAATGTATTGGTCCACTGCTCTGTGGCCAGAAGAGTTTTAGTCTGGTTTCTCCTGAGCCTCAGGACTCTGGAAACTAAAATCTGCCCTGAACCATTTCAAAGAGGTGACTCGCACACACGGGAATCACGAATGGTGCGCCATCGCTTTTTCACAAACGCTTGCAAATTACGGATGACTCGACAGGGCATTCGTATGCTCACGCATGGGTCACTCGGTGTGGTGTTTGTTTTGATCCGTGAAATGTGTCAAAACGAAGCTAGGGGAAATGATCTCATGTTTTACATTTCAGCTCGCACGTTGCGAATCTGGTGAAACAGTCCTTGGGTCCTCGGGGAGAGAGCAGAGGTGTGAAAATGGACAGAGCTCCAAGTACCGCTGTGTGCTGGCAGAGATGGAAAGGTGGTTTGCCTTCAGATAAAGGAGAGGTCCAGCTGCAATCAATGGTTGCACAGATCGGCTCGCTGTCACCAAGTCAACGGGCAGGCTTGATGTGTTTGAAGCAAGCCTGTGCAGGAACTCCTGCGACCTGCGTGCTATAGACGCAGAAAGAAGGAATCCTACCAGATTGGCTTTTTTGTGTGCTTTATAAGTGTATTTCATCCTAAAACCTGCTCAAACTTTAAAATGAATGACCACCATCCATGGTGCCTGCCACACACGCAAAAAAAACTGGCTCTGTATTCGGTACATATATTAGGGTTTAGCTTGGGTATAGATTTTCATATTAGTTTTGGTACAATAGTTGTGTGCCCTGAGCTTTGCTAGCTGCTGTAATCTTTCATGCTATTGATCCATACCCTGACTGCTGAAGGGCGGTTTTAGCTTTGTCTCAGCCAAACATACATATATGTGACAAAGGCAAGATTTTCTCTATCATCTTCAAAACACAAAGAGAACTTCACTTTGCTTAACGACAGTACGAGCGATTACAGCAGCCGGTTTCTATCAGCATGTTTACATGTGGCAGACTTTAAACACTCAGAACCTTTCCTTTAAGCGCCGCAACATGTCAAGATGAATCTAATCCACCCACGCATCCTCCACTTACTAACAGGTGTAATTTCATGAGAAGGCAAGGGGACTTGTCATCGCTCATATTTCATATAAATCATTTATGCCCCTCAATTAACTCTATAGAGTGTCCATTGCAATCTCGGCTCTCCTCAGACCTACGAGGGAAAGAGACACAGACAGACAGAGGCTGAGGTCAGAGGTGGCAGCTGCATAGCTGCACAGTGTCTGCTAAGTTATTTAGGATGACTTTCAACTTTATAGAAAAGTGCTACATACATCTACGGGAGTGCAAAGCTAGTCCAAATTTTGTAACTACTTGTAGCCTACTGTAATTAAAGCTGGGTAATTCAAGCTACAATTACCGAATTACATGTTCATATCTATTTTTCCCCCTTTTGAGATATAACACGACTGGCATGCTGTACATCAGCGACAAAACTGAACATTTCAAGGCAATTCGGGCAAAAGCAAGGGGCACAAAGATAAACCCTGCAAACTGCAGTTACCCGAGTCAAACTTTACGGCATTAAAAAGCATGTTTATAGCCTGGAACAGATCTGCCTTATATTGAGATTTTGTAGACGCATCACTAACCATGATATGTTACCTTCTCCACCATTTTGGAAGGGAAGTTGTGATGGTGTAGCCTTAAGTGGCCACTGTAGGACAAACACTTTTATCAAAGAAACTTTTTCTTTTCATAAAGCCCATGTGTAAAGGTTTTTATAATCCTCCTCTCTCTGCAACTCGCTCCGTCTGGGAAAGGCTGCTGTTCCAATATTTACTCTTATTCTCTCCGTAGGCTGGACACATTGTCTCTTTCCATTGGGTTTCTGCTTCTTTGGTGAAGGTGACTCCTTGTCAGGGATTCATTCTAAGTTAATAAGAAAGCATCAATTTGATGGAAGACATAATTGCTCATTAATCAATGTATATTTACGACTACGATGTTTAAAAGTAGCGCCACTCTAAGAGTCAAAAAAGAGAATATTCCAGGATATGCTCATTGTATAACAATTTGTGACCAACACGTCTTTAGCCAGGGAACGTGGGACTTCGCTAACCAGTGGCTGCCTGTGTCCATCTTTCATACTGTCTGTGGTCAAAAAACCTCTAAAGCCAACTAACGTGTTACCAGAATTCATGAAGAATGCCAGACTGTTCGCTGAATTATCAAATACATTTTACAGTTTTTTCCCCCATTAGAGTCGACTGCTGCTCATTAAGTCTGAATTACAGCACACAGTCACTGTTTAGGCCACTATGTCATGTTAAGTACCACACACAGAGATTCTGGTGTATATAATGTGCATGAATAATACCCATTAAGAGCACAGTGCACATGGTGGTGAAGGATATAATTGTAGTGTCTTGAGCAGCTCCCAGCAGATTGCTCCCCCAAAGCTGAAATGAAAATTATGCCTTTTCTAAATAAGCTTTCTTACTGACCTCCACCGAGGAAAAACGCTTAGACCCTTTTAAATCATGGAGAACTACTTTCCAAATTACACGTGTAGCCGATGTACAAATTCCTGAAAAATGTTCTCCTTCTCTCAGACAGTTATCTGGCTAAAGAGCAGCGTGTCCCTGTACCTGCAGAGCACGGCCAGGTCAATGAGCTGCCTCCTCATTCCGAGTCACCAGAAGGATTTCTCTGTACTTCTCTGATGCTTCCTAACACATGTCTCCGAGCTCCCTCTGAACTGAACCTGTTCGTCTCACACCTTTCTGCTGAATGCTCTTCATCTCAAAGAGGCTTAAAATACCTCTTTTCTCAGCTGGACAGCCTTATGCAACATTCATGTCCACCAGATGATTCTTGGGTTGCTGCAGTCATTTATTTTTTCGCTACTTCGAGGGAACAGTGCAGGGAAGAAGAAGGGGGGAAAAAAATACACACAGCCGTGACATATCAACAACTGGAAAAGGTTTGACAAAGGAGTGAGTAAACACCTCCCGCAGCAAAGGATCTCCATGTGTAGTTATTGCATCCTGCAATTTTACTTCAGACTCTGGCTGTTTGCCTGCAGCTACTTTCAGGCAACAAAATGTACAGAGGAAAGACCTTTGACATTCATTTAGAGACATGTTTCAGGCCACCTGACGACTATCAAGCCTGCTCGTCCCACTGAGTCTGCCCCGTTTGGGCCTCAACCAACTCATTATTTGTATTGTAGCTAAACTGCTCTCCTGAGTTTAGCAGCTAATTGCCTGTCAACCAGGGGGGCTTGTTAGAGCAGTTCATTTTTATTATTTTTTTGTGGAAAATATCTCCCAGCTGCTCAATTTTGGTGACAGCAGAGAGAAGGAACAATAAAGTTGCAAACCAAAACAAGAAGCTGAAAGATGCTAAAAAGCCTCACATGGAGCTGCGGAATGAGATCAGGGTGATAGCAGTTATGTCACTACAAGGAACAAATTTTATTTGCAGTTTCAAAGATAATTATTAGGAAACTGAGTAATCATCCATCCAGTCTATCCCAGCTGTCACAGGGCCAGAAGCAAATACGCCACAGACAGGTTACCAGCCTGTCTACCACGCAGCCATGCGTGCTCACATTCACACCTCCAGCCTATTTAGAATCTCCAGTTAACCTAACACGCATGTCTGTGGACTGAGGGAGGAACCCACACAGCTAAAGACCTTCTTGCTGTAAGGCAATAGAGCTAACCAAGAGCTAACTAAGTAATCCTCAAAGTGTAAAATGAAAGAAAAAATACAAAGGATTCATGATATCTTGTAATTATTATGTCTGCAAACTCACAACGACACAAATTAAAACCATGTTTGAATTACCAGCTTCATTGCAGACCTCACAACTGACCCACAATCAAAATGTTTATGGACTGATTTTCTCCGATTCGTAAAAAAAAAAAAAGAAGTTTCAGTGCCCGCAGAGCTTCGTGCCCTTGAACTCCAACAGAGGAGTGCGACAACTCGTGCGCTGAAAACAACAATTTTGCAGACTCACTTTTTTTCCAGGTTAATGGCGAACTGAGCCCGCCGAGCCCCCCCCCCGACTGTGAGCAGTCGACCCGCAGAGGTGCTTGCACGGGTTGGGACCGGTCGAAGCCTAATGGCTCCCAAAGTCACACCAGGTAAGCCTGCTGAAAAATTTAAACTGCACCAAAACGGAATATCACCCCAAGCACAGAATATTGGAAAAATGAAGCGGTGCTGAAGAGAGGGCAAGTGGGACTGTGAGTATGTGCATGAGGGCAAGCGTGTAGGTGTGTATGATGAGTGAACATGTAGCCGTGCTGATTCTATCAGACTCTTGTCAGGTCCTGTTGGGTTTTTCTATATAAAAATGCGAGCTAGGAGACTTGTGCTTTACTTACACTTTTGGCTCTATTTCCGATCTATACATCACACACACACACACACACACACACACACACACACACACTGTCTGTCTCTTCCTGTTTTCCTCTCTACATTTCCCCTTTTCCCACATCATTAGTCTCTGCATGTCTCTCCTTGTTCTCTCTCAGGAGCTCAGTGAGGATTTAGGCCTCCTCTCCTCCTAGACTCACCTACATCCTTTCATCCTGTTCCCTCCTCTCATCCTACTCACTCCCCTCTCCCTCCTTTTCTTCTTCTCTCTCCTCACTCCTTGCTGAACCTGCTTCCTGAGCCCCCCACCCCACAAAAAATAAACCCAAACACACACAGACATTACAGGCAGCACACACGCATACAGAATCAAGCCCAAACCCATCTGCAGCCAGCAGCACAACATCTAATCCTTATGCTTGGGGAGGAGGGGGCCTTGCAATCATTCCTGCTCTTTATTTTTTAGTATTATTAATATTATGTTCTTATTTTTCTGCCCTACCATTCATTTTCTTATCTTTTCTCCTCTTCAATCATTTTCTCCGTCCTTTAATGCAGGCCCAGAATCCCGCTGTGAGATGTTGTGGTTGTTTTGAGGACGATCTGGAAAGGTTTTCTCCTTTCAACCTTTGGTGCCCAGTCCAGGGCCTGTCGCTCTCGTGCTGTGAGGACGCACGCAGACAGACAAACAAATTCACACCACATTTTCACTCGACGACACATTTTCGACTGAAATAAAAGTGAAATAAGCTGCTGTGGTGTTTAGTTGGGGTGAAACCTGCAGCCTGTAATCTCTGCGTGCCACATGACTAGTGTCTGGCGATGCTGCCGCTCCTGCTGCTCTGGCTGCTGCTGCCTCCCTGTGGCCGTCAAAGCGAACTGCAGCTCTTCTTCTTAATAATAATGACCATTTGATTTTTAGAGGAGTTGCATCACGACCCCTCCTCTCTCTCTTCCTCTCTCTCTCTCTCTCTCTCTCTCTCTCTCTCTCACACACACACACACACAACACACGCACATACACACGCCACCACCTCTGCCTCCCCTCTTCATCTACGCTGCCACTAACAACACCAACACCACCACCACCTCAACCCCTCCTCTCTGAGTTGGATAAATATTACTGGAAGATATATAACGTGTTGCTATGGTGATCAGCTCTTGGTTTGTTTTTCTCTCTCTCTCTCTCTCTCGTCGTGGCGTTTGTGGAAGACGGGGACATGCTGGTGCGCAAGGGAGCTCTGAAGATCTGTGGGTGCATGTGTGTGTGTATCATCATGTTTATGTTTGAGAGAGAAAGATGGAGGAGTGGGCTGAGAAGATGTGTGTGTGTCTGTGTGTGTTTGGTGGTGGGGTGCTCCTTTTGAAGAGGAGAAAACATTCACAAAAACACAGCAGACCCAAAAATAGGAGACAGTCTCTCAGACCTCGTGTTTTTATGCACGCCACGCACCACTCACCTACCGTAGCCTATGTGCACAAAACTAAGAGCCCTGACTAGCAGCCGTCTCTGGGGAGTGTTTAACCTCTCTTCCTCCTTCTCCTCTCCTCCTTCCCGGTTTCTTGCACCACCTCTCTATCTACCACCACCACCACCCCCTGATCTCCGGCTGATCTGTCTCCCTGGGGACACATTTGCAGTCTGCCTGATTGGCTTCTGTTTATGTGAATGTGCTAATGTGTTAATGTGCCTGTGTGTGTGTGAGGGTATGAGCATGCTGTCCTCTATCAATTAATGCAAGCTGGTGCAGCAATTACCATCAACCCATTGTGTTTGCGCCGTGTATGTCGACGCACACACAAGGGATAACAAGTGCATCACTGATCGCCAGCTGTCTGCCATTGAAAACTCCCTAATGGTCAAGCCCACACAGACACACAATCGCTGTAACAGCGTGGACATTTGTGTGTGTGTGTGTGGTTCACGAGATACACTTCCAACTCTCTCTTTCAGACCAGACGGCATCCTAGGAGACACCTATATGCGTGTGTGTGTGTGTGTGTGTGTGTGTGTGTGTGTGTGTGTGTGTGTGAGCGCAGCCCAGATGGCCATCTTCGAGGGGTTTTTCTGGAACATTCGGGCACTTGTTGCTTCTCGTCATGTCTTTTTCTTTCACTTTCTCGTTCCCTTTCCTTTTCTCTCTCACACACACAAACGCGCGCACATAAAGAGGGCTTCTTTTGAAGTGTGAAACAGCTTGCGGTCAGCTCTGCTTCTCCTCCATGGTTCCATCAAATAGCAGCCTTTAGAGTTTTCAGATACATGATGAAACAAAAACAACCGTGCCGTGTCAGCGCAGGAAAGGACGAACAGATATCCCAGCCGGATGGAGTGTAAGGCAGCGCCGGTGTCTATCGTGCCTCTCTGTGGCGGTTGGAGTGGCAGAGCGGATCAGACTTTGGTGTTTAATTGGGCGAGCCCAAAAAAGTGGGAGGTCAAGTGTTTGCTGTTAACCTGGCAACTCTTTCTTTGGGACATCAGAGTCCTCCTGTTTGTTCTTTGGCAGTGAATTAGTGGAGGGAGATGGCAGGACTCAATTTTGCAGAACAATTTTGTGTGTGCGCTCACATCAAATAAAACTGCTGTCAGATCAGGCAGAGAGAAGGAATGAAATACACCGCACTGCCAAAACTATTTACTTGTCTGCTTTCACACACATATGAACTTGAGTGACATCCCATTCTTAATATGAGTTTTTAATATGATGTCAGATCACCTTTTGCGGTTATAACATCTTTAACTCTTCTGAAAAGTCTTTCCACAAGTTTAAAGGAGGGTGTTTTTCGGGAAATTTTCACCATTCTTTCAAAAGTACATTTGTGAGGTCAGACACTGATGTTGGACGAGAAGATCTGGCTTGCAGTCTCTGCTCTGATTCATCCCAAAGGTTCTGTTGGGGTGAGGTCAGGACTCTGTGCAGGCCAGTCAAGTCCTTCCACACCAAAGTCACTCATCCACATCTTTATGGACCTTGCTTTGTGCACTGGTGCACAGTCATGTTGGAACAGGAAGGGGCTATCCCCAAACTTTCCCACAAAGTTTGGAGCATGAAATTATTCCTTTCACTGGAATAACGTTTAGAGTCCAACTTCTGAACCACAACCCCAGACCATAGCCCCCCCTCACCCAGACTCATCCATCAAATTGCCAAGTCTGCACACTGTTCTTGAGTCTAAGTTGCTGAGGTTCCCAATCATCTCCACTTTGTTATACCACTGACAGCTGAGTGTGGAATATTTAGTAGTGAGGAAATCTCGCAACTGGACTTGTTGCACAAGTGGCATCCTATCACAGTACCATGCTGGAATCCATTGAGCTCCTGAGAGCGAGCCATTCTTTCACAAATGTTTGTAGAAGCAGTCTGCACACCTAAGTGCTTGATTTTATACACCTGTGGTCGTGGAAGTGACTGGAACACTGGAATTCAAGGATTTGGGTGTATGAATGATTACTTTGGCAATATAATGTATATGCAGATTTCTGCTATAAAATGGGAACTCACAAACATTATTATCATTGTTATTTTAGCAGAACCGCTGGTTTTCTCTGTTATGGGGAAGAATATCATCGGATCTGAAAGGGAAGAATTCCACCCCAAATGTGCACACGGTCCATGGTGTGCCTCACAGTTATCAATGATCAACTCAGGATAGAGTTTATTTATCTGAGGAGGACATTGTGGGTTTTTTTTTTTAAGCAGAAGTCAGTTCACCCTTTGCCTCTGCCCAGTAAAACAATTTCCCTCTGGATAAATAAAGTATTATCAATCAATCAATCAATCCACGTACGCATAAAAATGATAGTGTAATAACAAGCTTATGAAGTGAGTCAGTGGCCATCATAACTGTGGATTTCTTATTACTGTGCTTTGCAAAAGTGAAATGTCATCAGATTTGGTGTGAATGCTGCATGTGGGTATAAAAGTACAAAAAAATAGATAAAGTTAAAAGGAAATGGCAAAAAAAAAGTATAAGCACCGAGTGTTTAATGGGAGATGGAACGGAAACTGTACTGAGAGAAGAGTTTGTGTGTTGATTGAAATTATGGTGGAGGGAAACATGGGGAGAAGAATGTTTCATGGTTTAGGCGCTAGTTTACCATAGCTGCATGAAACACAAAAAGAGCTGAAAAAAGACACGCACACGCACGCAAAACTGTATGCGTAAAGGTCTAAGCTTTAAAAAGTGTCTGATATTCATGACAGTCTGTCTGTGACAAAACGAGAAAGATATTGATAAGGTTTTATTGATACTAATGC
>VOQK01016883.1:2421-15646 GCA_015052645.1 Benitochromis conjunctus
GAAACTTTTCCCCCTTTTTTTTTTTTTACTGTCTCACTTCATCTTGTTTCATTAGTGTTTCTTTTGCCTTTTTTATTGTTTCATTTAAACAAACCACTGTGTTAACATGGAGGCCTGGACTTTACTCCTGTATGTCTCGGCTCTAGCATTGATAGGGTATCTAGATGGACTTTAGTTAGAGGTCAAACACTTGCACTGATGTTTGTTTGGATTATGATGTAACTCACTGTGACGCTCTCCCTGTCCTGGTTTCCCTGAAATGGTCAGTTTTCACTGGACATCAGAAGGTCAGAGAGCGTGAACCCAACATTTTACACATTAACGTGTGTGTGTGCGTGTGTGTGTTACTGTAATTGTCTGAACTATGGTACAAAGCATACTGTCTTAAATCTTTTTTAAAATTCTGTGTCAGTGCTCCTTTTGAAAAGGCTTTGCAATTTTTCTGTAAGATCTCCTGTATACTCCTATTTAATGGGCATGTAATTTATGTAGTCCAATCTAATATAGCATTTCACATAAAATGTATGTTATTTTTTTAATAGCTTCTGTCTCATTAGAGCCTGTATGTCAGTGCCATACTATAAACTCTGACTGCATGGCAAAAAAAAATAGATACGTCACAGGCCATTAATAGTCATCAGTCACATTTCTCCTTTAGGTACCGGAAGTGGTAAAATATCACCCCTGAAATGGAAACTGCAGTTTCACTTTATTTTGGGGAAATACCCTGTATACATCAAAAGATAACACTTACATTTATTCGTATGTTTCCTCCACAGACCACTTTACATTCTTAAAAAAGTAGATGAGTCACAAACGGTGATCTAGTCTTTATTTTAAAGGTGCAGATGGCACTTTTTCACTGTCAGGAAGTAACACCAATGTTGTATGAACATTAATGTAATCTATAGCCACATGTAGGACACTTCAGCCCTTTTCCATTCATTTTATCACTAGAAATGAGATACTCCACCCCCTTGTTGTTCTCTGCTCCTCTCTGTCCATGCCTTTTCGTCTCTCCCCAGTGCTTTTTTTTCCCCCTCTCTGGATGTCAGTGTGCCAGTCGTCGTTTGGAAGCCCTCACTCATATCTTGGCTTAAATTTATCTCTACTTTTGCTCAGCGTGCATTCCCTGCAACCTAATAAGGTCTGCATGGAGGGAAAGGAAGAGGGCACCGAGGGCGAGAGACGATGGTGGGAAAAGGTTGGACAATAGTAATCAAAAGTATTTTCCCACAAATTTGTTTTGGCCTCTGCACACATGGGTGTTTCTGCTAGTTCGCATATTTTTTTTTTGTGTAGAGAGAGAGACCACAAAGATGAGGGTGAAAGCACAAAACATAATGAAGAGATTAGGATATTGTAGGCCTTTAGGCTGACATGTTCCTAAGCTCTTTGATGTAGAACATCATATGCTCTGTACATAACAATATTTTCTTCAGTAAATCAACATGAATGTGACAGAGAAGATAATAAAGTACAATATAACAGTACTTCAAAGCCGTTTCTGATCTTGCTCCTTTCATAGACTCTTATTGATGGCCATTGAAGCTACAGCAGAACATACTGTTGTTTATCACGCTTGTGTCTACACACACCGATAGTCCTTCACTAAGAGAGAAACCCTGAAACCTAACCACAAACCACCACGCACATAGGATATTAACTCTGCTCTTTCACTTCCACTCTTCAAAGCAAGGTGTTTTCTAGAAGCTGGAGGGGATTTCTCTGCTTATGCGGCTTTATTCAACCATGCTATCCCCTCAGCAAACTGTCATCTGATCCCTCACACACCTTCAACCATGCAGCAGATTAGATTACTACAATATTCACTAAAGGCAACCCCCCCCCCAACCCCACGCTCTCCAGCTCTCATTTACTCCCTCCTCTGTTTCAGACTATAGAAATGCCCCAACACAATATGGAAAACTCGAGGAGTCAGTGGCAGCAGGGTCTACGGCCTCCGTGGATCACCAGAGTGACTGAAGGTCAGAGTCCCGCCTCCTCAGGGGCAGAGTCTGATACAGAAAGTAGCAGCACAGAGAGCGAGAAGGTGAGTGAGAGGAAGCTGCCTATGGTGGTGATGTAGTCGTTTGTTAGACCCTTTAATCCTGGTTAAAACAATGACTCATCATTCCTGGTCTGAGCCCTTCCTAGCTTAACAGCTGGCATGCGGTCACTCTGTGTGCTAATTTTTTTTCTCCTGCTTTTCTGTCAGACCTGCATTAAAAAGTTGGAGGTGGGTTCGCTGAGGGTCCTGCCATCACCCTCCCTGCTCCAACAGCGAATCACAGAGATCGACCAGCAGAAGGAAGAGCTAAACATTGAGGTGAGCATGATCGGGACAAAAACATTATGTCACAGTGCAAAAAGCTTGGAAGACTGCTGGATGAAGTCGCTAACGTCTGAAAGGGTTAACATGTTATTCCAGTCATTTGATTGAGAAAATTGACTTGGAAGTGTCAGATCAATTGCGAAACTTGTAATAGTGGTGGTTTCTGCTGATGCATGCGCATTTATATTGCAACGCCGTTTCCAAGCTGCACCGCAGTCACGATAAAGGAATGCACAACTCTGACTTGCATAAGGTCAGGTCAGTATGATTCACCTCAGTCGCATCTTCTGCCCTCGTAGCTGCAGCTGGAGATTGCTTTGCTACAAGGAGAGCTGCAGACAGAGAAGGACCGGCTGCACAAACACACGCAGAAGCTGAAGGATCTACAGCAGGAGGCCGGGCAAAGAGAGAAGCACAAAAACACAGACAGACAAAAGGTAACAGATACATTTTATCTAATATAGTTTTAGTATTTTTTTTTTTTCCTTTTTCAATGCTTAAACATTGACAGATGTTATGGTTTTTTTAACCCCTACCCCCCAATGCCACGGCTTCATAATTCAAGCCCACCTGCACTTCTTTTAAGAGACAGTGAAGATGAGTGTGTATTAGTGTAGGGCTTACAGCCCCAGAAGAAACTGGCGTGTGGGCTCAGTAATGTGCGACTAAAATCAACACAAGATCATGTCAGTGATAAGTCGGCTCCCATGCAATGACTGTTAGATGTCAAACACTCTGAGATGTTTTCAAGATAAATATATCCAGCCCTCATTGTAAACAAAGGTTAGTAGACCCGTTGCTCTTGTTTCTTTTCAGGGAGAGTTTTTGTTTTGCATTGCAGTTTTGGCCTTGCTCTTCTCTAACTGTCTGTAAATGCAGGAGCGAGAGCGTCTGGAAGAGGAGCGACGGAGGGTGGAGGAGCTGAAGAGGCGGTGCAAGGAGAAAGAGAAGCTGATCCCTAGTCAGCCAGAAAGTCAGCGAGAACAGCTAATGCTGCAGCTGCAGAAGGCGAGTTGGACATTTTCAGCATGGGTGGAGGATGACGGTTACAGTTACTCATTTGGGTGATCCACAGTGTTTTTTTTTCTTTTCTTTTCAATCAAAACATCTGCAAAACCAACAGAGCCAGCATCCTTATCATTTCATCTACAATGATGATTCTTCAAAATATGTTGAACACAAACACAAAAGTGACCGGCGGGGCTGTAGCCAGATAAGATTCCTTAGTTGTGGTAATCAAACGTCTGTTTCCTACTTTAGGGTGTGGGTTGTAAATCATTTTTTAAAAACTGCATGCTCAAGATTTCCAGTACCACCCCCCAAAAAATATCTCAGTCTTCAGTAAAGTGATTTTCTGTTTTTAAATATCTAATCCTGCCTTTGTTTTATCGAGAGAGATATGAAAACATGTCAGTGATTGTGTCTCGATGGCAGCTATCTAGATAAAACTGCAGCTAATGCTCGGTGTGCTGTTTTGATATATCACAGTGTCTCAGATACAAGGCGTGTTGACAGCGTATAGTTTTGCACATAATATTGTCTTAAATACACAGTGAGTGATTGTTCAGTACCTGTTCAACCTGAAGTGCTAATGTTTACCCACACCTAAACAAAACACAGGATGTGTGTTTTTTCTGTGAATGTAACAGAACAAGATGAGAAACCTTCTTGTTTAACGTGCATTGTTTAATGACAGGTTTAGTGTTGTCCGGTAGCCGGCTCCTTTCTGTGGTAACTTGTCAGATTTATTTGGAAAGGGCTTCTTGAAAACAGGTTTTTCACAAGTTGCTTCACAGAAACAAAGCTGCATGCATGCAAACAGGACTTAAGTGCATGTTGCACGGCAGCAAGAGGGCAGGCATTCCAGTTATGAGGATGTTGAGTGTTTCAATAGGCAGTGAAGCATTGAATTTTGTGCTTATACTGGAAATGTGCCTCCAGTTGCCAAACCTTGAGAATAACGAAGCTCTTAGGTTCAGTTAACTTTTGTCCACATAAGTGCGTACTCAAGTCTTTTGATTGTATGCTAAAGAAGTTTGAGTCACAACAAGATGTTTGAGAAGTATCCTGAGATCATGGTAATAAAGAAATAATAATAACCTGGAGATTATAAATAAGCTAATTTTGCATTTTTGAGTAGCAGCATTGTGCCGGGAATGATCAGTTTGATATTACTGGCTGTGTAATAAAAGGTGTTGAACAACTTCTCAAAGGAAGCTGTAGCATTGTAGATTGATTTCTTTCTAGTAAACTCTTTTGTCATGTAAAGTGACGATGGAGCGATGCATGCCAAACTTTGAAAAGTTCTGCACAAAGCTAAAAACATCTCTGTAAAAGGAATGAATCGGCCTTTAAAGATCAAAATCAATACTCATACAGTATATCTGCACCAAGAAAAGATGCAATAAAGAGTTGCACCTTTTATTTATGTTATTGTATGGGTGGGTCAGGGTCAGGGTGCTAATGGTGCTAAGTGTGTGTGTGTGTGTGTGTGTGTGTGTGTGTGTGTGTGTGTGTGTGTGTGGCGGGGGGGTTATTGCTTTAAAAAAAAACAATGACTACACTGCATAAAACGGAACCATGGGATGTTTCCACCAATCAACCACTCAATTTATTCAATAGTTATTGCTGTACTAGAGTGCTAAAGGCATTGTTTTGTATCTCCCCTCTATCCAATCACTTTTGATTGTTCCCACATAAATTTCTTGGGGGTGTTACATTCAGAAATCTTCTCTTAGGCTCAAGAACAAGACCAATTTTAGCAAGCGGTTGTTAATAAAAAGGTCAAAGATCATTGTAGCCTCATTAAACAGATTTATTTACACAATATTTTTCTGCCTTCATTGCAGGAGAAGGAGGCGATGGAGGCATCAGTTCGGGCCTTTGAGGATTGGGAGTTTAATTTTCTGGAGCGAGAGACCGGCATTGATGAAGAGGATGAGAGCAAATCCAAGGAGGGAGAGAGTGAAGGAGAGCTTGAAAAGGAAATCTCATGCCAGAAACTTCTGGTCAACGCTGCACAGGTAAACGGCGCGTCTTTGAGAGCGCTTTTGAGATGGTTACACAGCTGCTCCTTGAAGCGTTATCAGGGCGTCACGTGCTTTGTTTCAGTGTTTACTCTCACATAAATTCCGCTTCAGTGCAGACATGCGATGTCATCCTTGTGCATACAATAAGTGGATGAAATAATAGGAACAACCAACACTTGAATATAAACCAATACAACAGTTTTGGAAAAGATCTATAGAGACAGGTCCCATTTTTGGACAGTCTTCATGCTTCTTTTAGAGATGCATAAAGATTGTGGGTTTTTTTTAAATTCTAAAATGTGTTGCATCATCCTCCCAGCTTTTGCTGAAATCTGTTTTCCTTTTTGTTGAGAGTTAAAATGAGAAGATCGACCAGAAAGTGAATGGAAGAACCACAAATTTGTGCTCCTCCTACAATAATCACAGAGTTGTTGGCATCAAACAACAAAGTGATAAATCTGACTCAGATAGCATTTTGGGGCTGTTGCACATTAAAAAGTGAAATTAATCAGTCACCACATTAGACGGCTTGTTCTGCTGTACACATAACCTCTCTTTGCAGTTACAGTTCATGCTTCTTTTTTGGGACCTAAGGCTTGCTCTCCTTCTTTTGGCACGAGCTTGAACTCTTTACCTCAAAACGTCACCCTGATTATGTCACACAGCACTTAAAAAAGAAGCTTAATCAGGCCACCATGAGTGAAAAATTATAGCGCAAAACACATGGAAAGCAAAAGAGGAGAGATGATTAGGAGAGTGTGGAAAGATTAAAGAAGATGAGGGGATATGGAAGAAGAAGGGTTGCACAATCGTGCCTGAAAGATAATCTTGTCGACTAAAAATGCTTGAAATCATGCTTACTTAAGGTTGTTTTGTTTTTTGTTTTTTTAAAGAGATTAGCTATCCTGCCCTTGAGCAACATTAAAACAACAAAACTCATCAGATCAGGATTCCCATGGCTGTTTCAAAAGATCTGTAACATGTTGGCACTTGTATTTAAATTCAGTTGTTCAAATGACATGTTGGGTGTGTGTACTCTGATTCATGGACTATTTTAATTTCTAATTCAGTAGCTGAACTGTGGAAACCAGCAGGCTGTGTCTGGACTTCACCTTATACTCCTAGTGCAGTTTTTTCCTGTGTTGTCATTTTTCTATCATGGTTGGGTGCTGCTTATTCTGAGCTACATTTTCACATGTTCACACCCCACTAATGATCTCATGTGATGTTTAGCATGCAGTATGTGTTTAGTACTATGACCTGATGATGACACTGACTGAGAACTCATCCCGACCAGCCAAATTGTGTGCCAGACTGGAGCGAATGTGCTTGACGATCTTATGCCTCATTTAGAAGACTTCCTTAGTCTGAATAGTCTCTTTCTGTCTCACAGATTATGTCCAATATTTTTGTAAAAGGAAAGAAATGCACCGATTACCCAGAATGACACAAAAACAACATCATTGACAATCTAAGTCAGAGGATCACCAAAGAGGGATTAATGCTCTTGGGAAAATGTGTGTTTGCTTGTCAGTAATTGTTGAGATATTTCAAAGTGAACCAACCAAACATGACATGCTAGGATACCTAAAAGAGTGCCAAACTTAAATTCGTACTTGTTTTGTTACATAAAAGCAATGGCCAAACCCACATGTGACGCATCCAACGGTCAGTGAATCCTTTTGTGAACTCAAATGTATGTTATTGTGTTAAGTTCCTCTCATAATTTTTGTAGATTTTCGACTTACATTTTCATGCTGGCTGTTCCAAAAAGCTGTTCTTCCTCCAACATTTAGGATTGCTTAAACATAGATGATGAAAATAATGTTCAGTTGTTCCTCAATTAGCTTCAGAATGTAGGAGGAGGAGTGCAGCCCCGGAGATGAAGGCTGGGATTGTGTGAGAGGGATGCTAGTTGACTCAGCTGCAAATGACATCTCTCACTCGCTTTTACTGTGACACATTTGCTGACCTAAAGTGGTGATTTTGTATCAGCCCTATATTCATTTGAGTTACTCCTCTACTCCTGCTCTCATATGTCAGTCTTGTGCCTCTCATTAACTTGCAAAATGGCCGTTTGATTTGCATCGCGCCTCGGCTGAAGAGATCGACTCAGCTTGGTGACCTGTATTTATTCACTGGACATATGCACTGTCGCATCGGGGGATATTTACTCAATATTACATCACAGCATAATGAAAAGATTAAGTAAACTCAAGCCAGCCACATGAATCAGCTACAGCACGTGACATTATCTCGGACGAGAGGAAACCATATGCCAGTTCGCACTGATGGGAATGATTGTCTGAATTTTCAGGAGCAAGTCCACCGGTTAGAGAGACAGCTGCGGGACATGGAAAAGGAGAAAGAGAGAGAGATGAATGCTTTGAGGAAAGAGAAGAGGGAGCTCATACACACTCAAATGGTATGTGGGATTTGTCATACTGTAGGTTTTACTAACTTTCGGTCTTTATTTAACTTGTGTAGTTTCTATTGCGATGGCCACGTTTATTAATTCTATTACTTTTCTGTTCTACCGATTTGTTTATTTTTTGTCTTGTCTTTTCTTGGTGTTTCATATGCTGGAAGCAGTATTTGATTGTTTGGTTAAGAAACAGCAGGCAGCTTGCTCCTCCTAATGATGGTGGCTGTATTTGAATTTTTTACATATGACATCATCATGCCTTTAATTCTTGGTGGCATAGATTCAACAAGGTGCTTGAAACACCCCATATAGAGATGGCATCCTCATATAGCTACAGCAGATTTCACACTATTACACTATCAGCAGCCTGAAGCACTGATACACAATGCAGGATGGATCCATGCGTTCATGTTGTTTACACCAAATTTTGATCCCACCGTCCCACGATCTCAGCAGAAATCGAGACCCATCAGGCCAGCAACAGTTTTCTAATCTTCTGTTGTCCACTTTTGGTGAGTCTGTGAGAAATGTAGTCTTAGTTTACTGTTCTGAGATGACAGGAGTGGCACCTAGAGGACCTAACAGTGTAAAGTTACAATAATATCCTGGATTTTTAGACTAATGAACTCAGTCCTCAGTCCATTTCGGCTTTATACTTCATGGTTCATTATGTCCTTTAGTGTTATAGCAGTGTAGTGTCCTTAATTAAGAAATGTAATGATGAGTGTCAGTTATACAAAGTCTAGTAAATGAGGTAAACTGGAAGGAGGTTCAGATATGAGTTATATGTTTTTTAAGCAGTACTGAATCTGTCTGCAGATTTTACGATACCTAAATAGTGTGAAAGTTCACAAACAAATATAACTCTCAACAAAAATCAGTACATCAGCTTTGTTTGCAGCTAGGCAATCATATCAGCTAACTGCACTACATGGATCACTAAGTTTATAGTGACAAACCTGCAGAGAGCTATCACGTGACCCTACAGATCCCCTCATTGCTTTAATGTCTTTCAACTGCTGCAAATGAACAGGTTATTCATTATAACGTACTTGTCTACATACGGCCAATAAGCATTATCTGTCTGAAAAGGTTTAAAAATAGCTTTAAAACCTGTTTGGGGGGGGGGAGAGGTGTAACCCCTGGGCAGGTGTCCCACTACTACCCTGAATTTGTATAGCATTTGTATAGGTTACTACATTGTCATTCACATGCAACTGGTCTACTAGACTTGGGGATGGTGGGCCAACTGCCAAACCTCCCAGGCTTGTTAAAAGGCAGAAATTCAAAGCCACATCTGCTCCTGACACTTTCTACAAATTCACCTTTACAGTTGGGCTTCCACCGCGTACAGACAAAGACTACACTTTTCAGGTAGTTTTCGGTTCACTTACACCATTCTCATCAGCCTCATTTCAAGCCCCAGCAGGCACTAAATAAAGCCTAGGTAAACTTTGGATTAACTCCTTAGAACCAAGCAGCAGAGAAAGTTGGTGGCTAGTTAGCGATTGTAGTAGAGCATTTAGCAGATTAAAGAAAACATATTAAAACCACGAGGCAATAAAGAGAAAAACAAACTTACACCAGAGTCAATATTATTTGTAATGTAGAGAGAAGAATGACTCCAAATAAATGCTGGTGTTGCAGCAGCATAAACCTGTATACTACATTAGGTATTAAAAGCCTGAAGCAAATTAAACAGACTCTTTACTGGTTAGAGTTCCTTAAGCGCATACAGACTATACGTAAATATGTTTCTGTGAGCACAACTTAACAAAGAGCGACAGAGTTGCACTGCTAGCTAAACTAAAAAACTAAAACTAAATCACGTGTGGTGAGTAGTAAAGGATTTCAGAAAGTCTAGCGTGTGTCCCTGACCTCTTTCTTTCTTTTCAGTTCAGTTTAATAAAACGTCTGTCCAGCTTTGAGTTTAGTCCACACTGTCATGTGTTATCTGTTTTTATTATTAATACTTTCTGCGCTAAAGTGTGTGATTTACTCAGTGACTCATTAAACTATGCTTTGGCTTTATCTCACAGTCAGTGGTTTGCATTTAATCAGAGTTATGATTGCACCAGTAAAAAAAGCAAAAGAGAGCAGGAGACAAGATCTGGATGAGTAAAAGGGAAAATGAGACAAACAGAGGGAGGAAGCGAGAGTGAGCGAGGAGGGAGAGAGAAAGAGAGAGAGAGCAAGAGAGAGAGAGATTAACTCAGGCTAGAAGGAGGGAGGGAAAGGGGTAGAGGGGGAGGAGAAAGCAGCGTGAGGGAGGGTGCTGCAGTTGTGAATGTGTGGATGTCTGAGAGGGAGAGAAGGCAAGCTGGGAGAAGTTTCACATCCTTGCAGCGAGTGGTAAGTAAAATGACTGCACTTGAGTTGATTTGCGTCGCTGAGGGGCTTTCAAATAGCGTCCGTCATGTAACTGGATCAATGTTTAGTTTATCAGCTGTTGTAAATAAGAGAGGGGGACTGAAAAAGGGAGGGCAGAAGGGAGTGGCAGTACAGAGGAGGAGAGAGGAAGAAGGCAGTGTCAGACAACATGCCCAAGTGTGTATGACTCTAATATGACTGCATGCAGGATGTGGTTTGCTTGTCACAGATGTGTTGGGAACTTTAATGCTCTGAGCTGTTTGTGTCTTTGTATATTTATTTGTGAAAACAGTTGGATCGTATTGTGTCAAGAAAGCATTTGAATATGTACTGAATGCCTGAGACAACAACACCCATGTATGTGCAGCAGATGTTTAACAGCCACACTTCTGCTGCCAGCATGTGCTGTTGTGCTGAGCAGTGAAAGAGACGGACAAGGGTTAAGCAGTGGACCGCATGTAGTGACTGAATTGCTCATGTGTTTGTGAGTCAAGCAGGGAGAGGGAGGGTTAGAGGGGAAGATAGTGGAGCTGTGATAATTTTTTAACTCGTTACAATCCCTCCTGGAAGTTTTAATTCTCGGGCAGATGTGGTATGTTGAGAATGAATTTATGGTTTTTAATCAGAGTGTTTTGCCTCACGGTTAAAGTTGGTGAAAATGAACAGATAGCATTTGTGCCCTGTAGCCAGTGTTGATCACAGACGCTTTACTGAAGTTTGGAATTTAAACTGGGCTTTCAAACAGGTTTGCAAAGAGAAGACGCCGCTCACCGACTGGTCTGACATCACCGGCTCAGCTCCCTGCATGATGTCACTTTCTCCTCTGACGGTTCACAAGCCTCCTCAGGTATGCAGCTTGTCACAGAGGTTTCAGCATAAGTTTAAATTAGGTTCAGATAACAGTTACAGTCATTACAGTGAAGTGTGTTTGAATGAGGAAAAAAAAAAAAGGTTTGGTTTTTGTTTCTCTAACAGTTAACCTCATCATTTGGTCTGATGTCATAATTGACATTTGTGCTTTAATTCAATTGATTATTGATTTCCAAAACATGTGCTGATAGCTAGCAGAAAGATCTGAGATGACAGTGTCTGTGCACACTGTCTTTTTATTTTTTAGGATCCAAGCAAAGAAGGTCCCAGTCTGCCCAGGAGACGAAGCTCGCATCGCAATAACAGACTAAACGACAGGCCGGTGTCAGCACAGGGTGAGTCCACTTTTTCGGTCTCGCATTGTCCTCCTGATTGCTCAAGCTGAAATGTTTGTGATATAGAACAATAAGCTTGTGCTCTCTGCACCCTTGTGCTCATTTTGCCCAGTCTGTTTGCTCAGTTCCCTCCCTTTTAGTCAAATCAAAGGCGTGTCAGTAGAGTTGGCAGGTCGTTATTACATTGGTTTTGCCTGTGCGGACCAGATGAGCCTGAGAATCACCCATATACTTAAGCCTAAAATCTCCCCAGGAGTATCTGTTTTTCACATGCCCATCTATCTGTCATTAAATAGTAGCCGGATCTTCAGGGTCATGTCACGTCTTGTCAGGAGTTTGCCCTTCTCCTTAATCCTCTTAGTCTCTTCCTGAAAATCATAACTGAAACTTCTTGTGTGTAAAATATGAAATGAGCATAACGTTTTGATACCACATGACGGAGTTCTCTCACGCCTCATCTTATAAAAAGTATTTGTGCTGACCGATGCATGTTGTTCTCACATGTCTCTTTTTATTTCCTTCCACTTTCAGTGCTTGTAAGGATGCATCCTGACAGCCAGACCCCAGAGGCTTTCACATCCCCTGTCCTCTCCCATAGACTGAGCAATGGGCACGGCAATGGGCACGGCAATGGGCACGGCAATGGGCACGGCAATGGGCACGGCAATGGGCACAGACCTGGGACCAGCAACGGTGGTGGGCTCCTAACTCCATGTAATAGTACAACAAGCTCTCGTGCTGCCAGGTTAGTTTGCCACTTTTTTTTAAAAGCAAATGGGACTCTTTAATGCATTTTTCAAAGTTCATGTACTAGGTAATTATATTTACATGCAGCCAGAATGTATTTTAATTGCTTTTACTTTGGCCCACTGAATGGAGAAATGTAGCATGTGAAGGGTTTTATGCCATAATTCGCATTTTTAATACAAAAAAATATATTTGACGCTATTAATTAGTGGGTCCTGGTTTGTGGGCGTCAAGTATATTTTCAGACACACAAAGCACTATAACCACTTGGCATCAGGTTGCTCCATGACCACAGTTTCTGTTTGTTATGTCTTTACCATAGCAGATGAAACCATTTTTGATCAATTAGGATACTTTCAGACACATTGTGGCAGCAGAGTGCAACAAGAAATTGCAAAAATTGCATGAACACGCAATCTAAACCACGTTGGGTGTAAAATCAAAGTGGGAGCAACCACATTTTGCTATTAACCATGTTCCCACAGTTGTTGTGTTGTTTTCTATCCATATTAGATTCAGTAATTGGTATAGTAGTTTTATTAAATGCAATGTTATTTTTTCCAGTTGGAATAATGGTCAAAGATGGATTCCAGATTAGGCCAAAATGACCAGATTATTTGATCTTTTTGGCAAACTAACAAACAACGTCAGCAGCTCTGTGACTGTGAACTTGCACACAACAGCAGCAACAGTTGCATGCATACTGTGTTGTGTTACTGGGAGTAAACGGGGTGTAGAGCTGTCTGTTGATGATAAAACTGCAAATGAACATGGGGCTTGTGCAGCAGCATAAGATAAGGTTAGGTGTCAGTTGAGGTGATTGCACTGGTGTTACAAGTCTGTTCATTGAATAGTATTGGCCATACTGCATGATGGGATTCAGGAGTACTTCATGATGTAGCTCATGTCATGATTTGGCCTTTTGCATTGTCACATCCTGTTAAACACTAGCGCAATCTTTGCTGATGATACGCTTAAGTCTGGATTTCCATTCAATCTGTTTAAGCTTTCATTCATAACTGAATAATTACGCTTCTTATTTCCATGTAATTCTACCGATAACTTGTTAAATAAATGCAGCTAATTGGATTATTTTCTAAAGAATAAATAACAA
>VOQK01016892.1:2875-18988 GCA_015052645.1 Benitochromis conjunctus
AAAAAAAAAAAAAAAAAAAAAAGAATATCAAACCAAACAAAACAATACCAAAACAAAACAAAAACAAAAAACAGTTAAAACTCGACTTTAACTATCTGTATTTTAAAGCATTTTCTGAAATGTAAACTTCAAGTCCCAGCTTCAGAATGGAGCCTTGGGCTCGTCTCTAATGTTTGTATGTTTGAATATGAAGCGAGACGCCGTGCTAGCTCAAACCTTTTGAGTACCATGGTGCTACCAATCATCTAGTTTTGTGTCAACAACATGTTCAGTTCTGTGAATGACAAAGTTGAGAATCCTGAAACTTTAATCCCATGTGGTAAGACAAACACATGCGTCCCCTTTTCCTTCAGGTAACCAATACCTGCTGCCTCTAACTCTGGTTTTATCTGATCGCTGTCCTGTGAGCGCCAGCTGTTCTGTAATACTACTCAGTTCTTCACCACTCACAGCTGTGTTTGTCCCTCCTATCCTCCACACACACTCTCTCAAGCTTTCCTCTCCCTATCTAGACTTTGCCCCCACTGAGGTCATTTGTAGCTCAGGAAACCGATCAATAATGACTCCAAATTTACTGGCTAAGTGCTTACCTTGTATCCTCAGTGCCATTCAATCCAGCCTGGGACTTGCATCTGCCTAGAGCAGAGTCAAGTATCACATGTCCATGGTGCTCATGGGGCTTCTGAGAAACACAAGAATTAAAGGGCCAAAGATAATTATGGCTGTAAAAAATATAAATACAGACACATAAAATATAAAGAGAGTGTGTTCTTGGTGGCTCAGCTTTTAGCTGGTAGCCGTTTGTGGATGGAAGATATATTTTGCCATATGGTTTTGACAGGAGTTAGCATGATGATGCTGGGCGGTATTATAAGGATTAATATGGGTGCTAACGTGGTCATAATATGCGTTTTTTCAGCGTTAACAGAGGACCTTACACGGACCAGTGAAACCAGATTGTCTTGTGATGCAAGTAAGACAACTAGCAAACGACAGCATTAACTCACACTTATTTTCGCTGCCATTAGCCCAAAAATGACTTAATATCAAACGATAAAGAATGACTGGACGGAAAAGAAGAGTTTTCCTGTTTAAAACTGACTCCCGAATTTGTTCCCAAGTCTGTTTTTAGCCGAGCCAATTTCACCAAACTGGAAAAAAAATGTTTCAAAACGTAATGATAGCTTACCGATTGTGGGAGCCTTCATGTTCGCCTGAACACACACGGGAAAAGCTAAACTTCCAAACGGGCTCCAGAGATTCACGCACAGTAACGTGTGTGTATTGAGTTCCACGTACCAACTTACTTCGACCCGTCTTCTCCCTCACCCTGTTGACAACGACTAAACTGCACTTAGTTCCTTAAAGAAGAATGGGGGGAAAAAAATGCTGGAGTCACGGGAGGCCAGAGTAATCGAAACCGAGCAGCCGGATAACTCCATTGCAATGCGGTTTGGGATAGCCAATCGATGTTTTGATAGAGCTGCTTTGCAGGCCTGAGCTGGTGA
This sequence comes from Benitochromis conjunctus, assembly GCA_015052645.1. NCBI lineage: Eukaryota > Metazoa > Chordata > Actinopteri > Cichliformes > Cichlidae > Benitochromis > Benitochromis conjunctus. The sequence continues at coordinate 4,384 of VOQK01016892.1, forward strand.
GGCAGATGTGTAAGGTAAACAGTGTAAAATGTAAATAAGTTGCTAACAGTAGTGTACAGTTTTTTTCCTGGCTTATCTTGGAGGAAACAAAATTTGCAAAATTGAAATAAACTCAGGAGCCTTTGTAAATTTTTATAAAAGGAAAAGAAAGCAAATCCATCTGTTCTTTTGTCCACGGGTGTCCTGTGTGCAGGCTAACCAGTTAAAACAAATCTAAGTGTGTGAATAACAGTCACATCTAATTAGTCTTTAAGAGCTAAATGCATTAAAGGAGGGTGTGATTTACAGCATTTTCACAAAAAGGCGCAGCTGACACCTCCTGAAAATAAACATCCGGTGTAATGTACAGTTAAAAGTTCCCTCCTGTGATTTAAATAGTGGCACTCTGCTAATGTCGCGATGCCATCTAGTGTTAGCAACTGGCAACTGGTCCCATTAAACTGGTGGTACTGTAGGTTGCATAGTGTTAAGGTATGTAATCAAAAGAAAATAATTAGTCTTTCATGTATCAGTGACATTGGACACAATTTTATTATTAGTCTGAATGTCTTTAGGTTCAATTTTAGACTATGTATTCTGAATAACTCATTTACAGTTTGATTCGTTAAGCATCAAGAGTAACTGTTTAGGAAGTAACTTATAATTATCATACATTCAACATGTTATTATTCCCATATTACACCCTTCGGAACACTTTGCACACAATATATGTTGACCTTCACATACGACCCCTGTCACACAACAGTTTGATGGAGAAAGCGAGATCCACTGTGTAAGCTAAGAGTGTAATACTGGATATAACTGTTTCCATAATAACCAGCTGTCGTGTTATGACAGTCATGTTTTCATTCAGCTGCAGTATCTTGGTAAAACAAATCACTGTGGCCAACATGTAGAGCAATACTCCAATTAGGGTGAAGCCAGCCAAAAATCTGTCAAAAGGCAGAAGACATCGCCCAGCACAGTCACCTAGTATAACCACCAGTGTAATTAGAGACATGACGATGCAGACACCATATGACACACCGGAGACTGATAGCTGCCATGTTACTCCATTATTCAGTTCATGGACCAGCTCCGCAACCAGAGGTATGATCAGACAGCCCCCCCATAGCTGGGTAATCTTGAGGAGACCCGGCATGGTGCTCATGTAGCCTCTTTGCTCGTGCGCTTGGGTGCGTAGCACAATTGACTCAGAGGTGTAGGCCAGGAAGGTGAGACCTGAGGCCACTGCAGCTGCCACAGGACGTGGCGGCTGATGGACTGTATGATCCATCACCATCCAAGGGAAAATCACAGAGGTACTGAAAGTCATCAGTGCCCCCAACGCTGCCACCGTCATAGTTAGGTTCTTCCAGGACACTCGGATAAGACTGTGAAACTGGATGATGCTCAGGATGTGGATGAGCAGGGTAATGGTGAAGAAGAAGCACCAGGTGAACATACAGAAGATCATAAAGGTTCTGCTTCTCATTTTGTAATAATGTTCCTCAGAGGCCACAAGACTGAACGCTGTGCAGGTTGTTAGGACTTCCCATGTGCGCACCAGGAAAAGGGGACTGGTGAAGTCTTTGGCCTCTAGTACAATCACAGGCATTGTCACACCTTGCACTCTGAGCGATCCAGCATCCAGCAGTATTTTTAGGCGTCTCGAACGATACCTCAGTCTCAGTTCCTCGAGGTTTATTTTTTTATATCTTGTGGTTCAAAAGCTCAGCCAGCTTGTATAAATCCACAAATATCCGTTTAACCAGGGTTTTGAAGAATAGTCCAGTAGTGTCCATGGAAACAGTTAACTCAACAAGATCATAATAACACAAAAAAAATTTATGAAGTTATTTCACTGTCTTCCTTCCGTTCTCCAGCACCTAAATATGTGTGAAATGAAACTTCAAAACAGCATCTCTTGGAATATATTTTGAAGCGCGGTTGGTGTCAAAATAGACCTCGCCTACTTCCTTTTTGAGGTTGCAGCCGTGCACTTTCAGTCTCAGTGGAGGTAGGTGCAAATGGCCACAATAAAAAGCAAATGCAAACAGAGCAATCTTCCTCCTACCTTCAGTTCTCATGAAGTGTTGTTCCTTTTTTTTCTGAGGTAGCAGTAATAAGTTCGAGCGGGAAACTGTTCTTGTTTTTTGTTGATGATTGTTTGAAGATGTGTGTGGTGCGTTTGTCTTAGGACAATATTTGTTGATCTGCTGAGTGCTGTAGATCATTTAAGAGTTGCCTAGTGGATCTGTTTGTGGGTGTGCATCTGCTGTACCCTCAAGGGAGAATAGGCTGATATTGTAAAGAGCATCTGTTACCCCCCCCCCCACTACAACCCCTCACTCTTTTGTAACATTTGGAAATAAGTTGTGTATGAGTGCTAGAAGAAAGCTGTAAACCTTTAACCGCTTGGTTGCATCCATGGGCGTGCCTTTGTCTTGCATACACTGTAAATAGGTTTACAATGTAGAATCAGTGTATGCGTGCATAATTATCTGCATGCATGTTTTCACAGGGAAGATATAAATGTGTTCCCATGTGTGTACATATATTTATACAAGCGCGCGATAATCTCTGTGGAAATAACCAATCACTTTGCCTCTGTGTTTTGGCACATGTCCTGTTTGTGTTATATATAGATAATCTATATGCCATTTCCCTTGGTTACCACAGTCTCAAGAGCAAAAACTTTGACAGAAGGGTAAAGATATGTCTGATAAGCGGCTGACATAATGGCTGTGATGTGTGTATCGGGGGTTTGAACACATCTGTATACAGCTTAACAACAACCCAGATCTAAGACCAAGGCTTGTCTCAGTTTCAAAGATAAATTTCAGAAGTTCCTTTCTTTTATCTCTTTTTACAAAGATGTTACTGTAAAAAGCCACATGATGAATGGCTTACATTTCTGATTCCTTATAGTGCCCTCACGTGGTAGAAAAGTTAAATGCAGCTTTTTAGACTTCCCACAGTACTGCAGTAATGATGGAAGGCTGTCTGTAGTTATGGATAAGCAGCAGCAGAGGGTGAACTTGTTCATAATATGAACAAAGGAAACAGAAGCCTCTGACGAAATACCATAAATCCACCTTAAAATTCGGAGTATTTGCACATACACGCTAGTTTATACACTAGTATGTGCACATCAAACATATTATTGCAGTTGAAAAACTGGGATCACCTGAAATTTAGTGCTGCTTTGCAACAATGCTGTGATTGTCATGGCTCTGTTATTGGGGCAATGTTAAGAAATACTGACATTAAATCAGATCTTTGTTGATTCTGGACTTTGTTTTCATAATCACCAACAACCGAGGGCTTGGGTGTGGGAAGCTTAATTAATCTTGGTCCCCTATTTCCAGTCAGTTTTTAGAGTAATTCGGGAAAGTCCCCTGTCAACGTAGTGCCTTCTTTTAAAAGCACAAACAATCATTTTATAGGCTGATTGCAAAAGAAAACAGAGAGCAGCATTTGTGTTGATCAATAATTTATTTTCCATTTAATCACAAGAATTTAATAGATTGTTTTAATACAGTGAAAATTAAAAACAGTTCAAATTGTAACAATTTACTTGGGGAAATATGGCAGGTATTCATCTGAAACCCTTTTGTCATGTCATCCTTTATATACTGAATTCCCCCTTCTGTAAACCCCTGGTCATTGTGCTATCATCAGTGGAGCTTGATTCATAATCTAAGATTATTTATTAATATTAATATGTTACTGAGAACTTACAAAGAAGACTGGAAACATTAAGCTTGCTTCTTTAAAAAAAAAGGTTCAGCCTTGTGAGTCTAGTGTGATTAGATAAGCTCAACAGAACAACAAAAACCAAAAGTGTGACATTTTGTTTCACGTGTTGTAGCAGCTTTGCTATTACCGAGTAGGCATATGACAGTAAAGAGAAGAACTGTGCTGTTTTTATTCTGCATAAGTCTGTCAGCTAATGTCATTTTTGTTGCATTAGCTGAGTTACAAACTTTGCAAAGCTGTACAGCAGTCTTTATACGCTGTTATACTATTTTAGGGATGCATCTGCAAACCTGCAGCAGTGACAAAGCACGGTTCCACCACAACACAGGAAGTACTCTGTCTCTCTTGAGATGACTGTCAGAGTCGTTTTTACTCTGAATGTTTACTGTGAGATGTCTTCACATGCCATGTGCTGAGTTTAAAATAAAACCTTTACCCTCTGATCGACATTGTGATGACAAACCGAAAACTACAAATAGTTCGACAATAAAAAAGCTTAACATACATTTGACTGTACAGTATTAAGTAGCCAATCTCTAATGGCTCGTGTCATTTCCTGGAGATTTTTCTGCCTCAAATTTTGATGCTTTTTGTTTTTATGATTTCATGGTTGCATTTAGTTTTGAGCCTTGACGACTGTAAGTGGTTGTACGGCTAGTTATTTTAAATTACTGAGAGGTTCCTTGATGCTTGGTGAATCACGAGAGATATCCTAGCAGCCTGAGCCTACAGTAGCATAACTAAGTGACAGTTTAAGCTCCAACTTTAGCAAAAAGGACAATTTAAACCCTAATTTGACAAGTAGAACTTGTTCTGACAACCAAACTGCTTCCAGTCTACTTTTAAAAACTCTGGGAGACATAAGTAATCAATTATGAATAAAGTACATCTGTAGGTCTCAAACTAAATGCATCTACCCTGTATGTGTTCAGACGTATTAAGACAGTTGGCTAACACCTGTGCTTTTATTCAGTTGAAATCCTGAAAGGAAGTCAGCATTAACATGCTAGAAACTTTTACATATTGCAAACTTTGCAGTATGTTAGATCACGAGTCACATCAGTCTTTATAAACTCTTTTAATAAACGGTACTGTACTGTTTTAGTCAGAAAAGTTGCAGCAACAACAAAGCACAGTTCACACTGTTGACACATTGTCATTTTAACTCTGAATGCCTAATAAGTCTGTGAAATGTTTTCCAAGTGTAAACACCCCCACCTTCCCACCCAACCCGCACACACACATGCTCACTCTTACCCTCCATCATAGTGGGCACAATTTGAACTTCATCATAACATTAAACCAATAATAAACATGAACTTTTTTTTATTATACCCTTTTTAAAAAAAAAATCTAGTCTGATGGATGTCGGTGGTAGCGTGTAACTGACAGTAGTGTTCAAACAAAAAACACAAAACAAAACATAAAAGCAGACTTTGTATTCACTTTTATTGTTAACTGGATGGAAATTTTCTGTACAATTCATGGCAAAAATACATACATACTGCAGTGTGCCAAGAAATCAATAAACACACACGTTGAAAATGAGATGAGCTAAAGATAAACTAAAGAAGGAAAAGCTGCATTTGAAAAAAGGAAAAAGAAGAAAGGTGTAAGTCCTTGGTTTATGTGCTATGAGAATAAGATTAATTATATAACAATAATTATATATTTGGTCATGATAATGAAATGTTGTATTTGGTTTGTTTCATTACTCATCAATGAGCCTATTTTAGTCTTCAAGACATATTACTGTGTAATCAGTATATGCAGGTTACTGCTAGGGGGTCTTATATATTCTCAAATCATGACATTCTCAGAAGTCTGACCAAATAGTTTTCGTGCCCAATTCTAACCAAGAAGTGATTAAAAATGAAACTACACAGTCTGTGAACCAGAGAACGAACTGTGGTCTCCAGCTTCACACTTTGGCCACTGTACTGATCACCTATGGGTATTTTAGGCCTTTGATGGGCACTTGGTGACTCCGGGGTGTCTGACTGAGTTATTTAGTTGTGGTTTGTGACCTGTTCCTTGGGGGATGTGGCCCGGGGTGGCTTGGGCCTCTTCATCGTGTAGTGGGGTCTCTGCTGGGTCTACGGCGGTTCTCGGGGTCTGGGACCAGATGCTAGCATCTCTCAGATGACTCTTGGATCACTGACAAAAATAAGCATGATAAAAAAAAAACATGAATAAACTCATATTTAAAAATACCAATTGTTCCAATGCATATTATGGTTTCTACGGAAACTGTGAAAAGCAACAGCCACAACAGGAATCAAAAACAGCACATTTATTTAGTACAGCAGCACACATAAGACTCTCCAATCCAATCAACATCATATAAATATCTGGGAGTAACAATCAAGGCAACCTCATTTAGCAAGGTGTCCTGTGGCTGTAGATTCATCAGTGAAATCACAATACACAGCTACTGGCACACACACACATGTGTGTATTTATATCCCCGTGGGGACATCTCATTGACATAATGCTTTTCCTAGCCGCTTACCCTAACCCTAACCATCAAAACTGAATGGCTAACCCTGACCCTTACCCTAAACCTAACCATAACCTAATTGTAACCCTGACACTAAAACCACATTTTGAGTCTCAAAAATGCCTTCAAACCCATGGGGACCGGGGTTTTGGTCCCCACGAGGGCTGTCGGTCCCCACGAGAATAGTAAACTTCCAATTTTTGGTCCCCACGAAGATGTAAATACCCGTACACACACACACACACACACACACACACACACTTTGCTATACTCGCTGAAAGTGAACACGGGCTACCTCATGTAAAGAGGCTACATTTATGTGTATTGTCTTTTTGGCTGATCAAGAATTAAGGTGCATGTTTGAGCCTTTCTCTTTTAATTGTCCCAATTCTTAATTATTGTTGTCGCAGAGAAGCAGGTAGCTGTTTCATGGCTGCATGCGCAGACGTTTTATGTTGGAGACTCGGAGAGGTCCGTCAGTAACGCGATTGTCAGGAACGGTGCTCGTCACGGACAGTCAGTGTAACGTATTTACTAAAACGCGTACGAAAGTGTAAATACGCGCGTCACTTCATGGTCCATTTTAATGCTGTTAGGTTGCTCATCCAGTGCACTCCTACGGTAAAATACATTCAAACGGAAGAATATTTAACATAACAGTTTAAAACCACGACGCAGATCTAATTCAGAAGTTCATCCTCGCACACACAGGCGGGCTCTTGACCAGCGCCCTGCAGCCGGTCAGAATTAACGTAACTGGAAAAAATCTCCAGATCTGAGAAAAATTCAAACCGCAATAAATTGTTACACCCGTTACACCGGAATTACAGATATTTTTAAGAATACGCGAGTATCGGTTTTCATGAGCAGCGACTGTGTGTGTGTGTGTGATTTACTTGCTGCCTTGCTCTCCCCAGCTGAAAATGCCTGCGCGCTCCCAGAGACACAGCTGCATGCACATCTGAAATTAAACAAAGGGATGTGCAGTCTTGATGCAGCTCAGTCATCCAGGGAAGGAAATCCCCCCAAAAGTTGATTCTGTTCATCTGGACGTGGCGTTTTCAGTGGGAGAAACGTTTCGTCGCCTCTTCAGTCTCGGCTGACTGCAAGTTCCCACAACCTTATAAACAGCACCTTAACGACCGAAACGAGCACCACTGGCTAACAATGGGCTTGTGAGGTCAGCTTCTTGATCGCTGATCAACAACCACTGATCACAGACCAGTGCAGTTTTAGTTTAGTGCAGGATAAACAAGTTAGTTTGCTGTACTGTGATATGTTTAATGTAAAGAACAGTGTGTAACTGGTGCAGAGCGGCTGTGGTTTCATGGTCAGAGTTGGGTTCACAAAGTGTAGCAGAGATTCATATGAACTGTAGCTGATAATGCTTAGCTCCATCGACTGAATTCCACCTTCAAACCAAGTTTATACAGTCTAGTATAAAGAAGTATTTTTGTTGAGCGGTGATAAAATTGTTTCATGATAGTCTTTCTGGTTTAGCAAACCGTGCACCTACTCTTGTCTGCTGGAAGGATGATAATGTTGTCATTACTAAGTGATGTGAGTACCTTCCTTGGATGCTTTCGTCCTCAGTTGCTCTGCTTCCATGTCTGCAGGGGTGGATCTACAGGGGTGGGATAGGGTGGCATGGCCACTCTAAAATGATCTCTTGTATATGACAGTGTTGTTTATTAAAATAAGATAGCATTAACCCTTTGAGCCTAGCAACAATTAAAATTTAATATAAATTCTAAAACTGAATATACTGCATATTGTTACGCCCCTCCCCCGTGATGTTTAAATTTTTGTTCATGATGGTGCAGATTTCTGACATTTTGTGTAAATTTAAGCAACAATTTAAGCAATGGGTGTAGTGACTGACTCTGCAGGCTGGTCACTACACCCTTACTACTTCCATAGGAATGTAAGGTAAGTAACTGCCAGGTGCTGATAAGCCAGTGCACTTGATTAACTGATTATCAGCATGTCTGACCACGTGTATAGAAGCAGCGGTTTTGGCAGTTTCGGCTGGTCTGCATCATTCAGGTGTATATTAGCACAATGCCACAATCTTCCTAGGGCTGGATGTTCTAGCAAATTTGTTTAGGTGATGATTTGTTCTTGTTTTGCAGGTATAGGATTCAAGCATCTCGCAATCACTGAATCGAGAATGAACTCTTCTGTATACCAAAGTCAAATGTGAGACCATCTTTCTGAAAGCTAAATCGACTGAAACTTGGTCTTGCAGCAAGACAATAATTCAAAGCACAGTTGGGCTGGAAAAAAAAAAAAAAGTGTGTAAAGAGCAATAGTTTTCACACACATTAAATATGTGTGAAGGAAGTAAAACTGGTGCGTATATATGTTCAGTTTAAAATCTGCAACAAGAGATTGACACATTTAAAACTGAAGCGATCAGATCAGACGGTACTAACCAAAGCGTGCGGTCAACTGTCAAAGTAAGACCACCAAGTCCTTTGTTTCTTTAGGAAGGATTACATGCAGGGTTAACAAGCTTAACAGCCTTTGATCTGTAAATTGTTGTGTGCATGCCCACACTTAATGAACGTGGATTAAAATTAAAACAGATATCTTGGGATTTTCAGCATTTGTTTTCTGGACTTTTTTTAGGACAGTGAAGTCTGCTGTGGTTGCTGGCTTAAGGATTCAACTTTTCAAAAATCATGACTGAGGTCAATGTTTTCAAAGTGTACTTGACTTACTACCAGATTAAGAAAAGCAAACATTTTTTTTCTTTTATGTGACATAGTTTTGCAGTGGTCGACTTTAGACCTGTTTTGTTTGCATTTCTCTTTGTCTCTTTTTGTATCTTTACTGTGCTGAATAAGAACTGGTACTTCACTTTAGTATGCACAAGTACATTAGAAAATCACAGTAAACACAACTTTAACACATGTTTGGCTTAAATCAAAGAGCTGGTAGAGTGAGGTAGGTAGTGAGGCCGGATGAGACCGTTCTCATTCTCAATGCGTAATGCCAAATATTTGGGGATAAAGTGAACATTTGAAAAATAGTCTATTATGTTGGTCATTTTTTATATTTATAGTTTATACCGTTTAGCTTGCTTTTTATCCACGTAATTTAATCTCATTGTTAAATGGTTCCATACAGATGGCGAGGCTGTGGCACCTCCTGCTCCTGTGTTGGGCATGGAGTCCCCTGCGCATGGCGTTATTTTTGTGCCTCTATTGTGAGCGCACATAAAAAAAATTGCAAGTGCAAATGTTGCATTTTGAGGAGAAAATTATTTTGAGCAAAGAAAAGTTTAATTTGAGCGAACAAAATTCATTGCTGCATACAGGAAAAGTATTTCAGTGTTTCATTTCTTGCACATTTTCATTTCTTGCACGCAGCAATGAATTTTGTTTGCTCAAATTAAACTTTTCTTCACTCAAAATAATTTTCTTCTCAAAATGCAACATTTGTACTTGCATTTTTTTTTTATTTTACGTGTGCTCAGAATAGAGGCACAAAAATAGCGCCATACCTGTGACTTCCATCCAGTGTGAGCATCATTGGTACACCACAGGAGTGTGAAAAGGTTCATTTTGTCCCTGGCTAAAAAGCACACTGATATTATTAGTAATGATGACAACCCTAAATGGAGAGAGACATTTGAGTTTGGAACCATCACCATCAATTCCCAGTGTCAGGAGTATATCCCCTCGCCCATGAGTCCGTCTTTGGCTGAGTTCTTCCACACCAGAAATGGGGTTCTTCTTGGAAAGATTGGGAATAAGTATGACGAGTCAGTAAACGTGTGAGTTTAATGCCAGATGTCACTGATGAGAGATGAGTCAATGGGAGAATAAGGATTTGACCATATGCTGTATATCTATGTACTTGTACTTCATGGCATTCTGTCTCTGACCTTTATGTGTAAAAATATTTTTTGAAGTCAAACATGCCTGTGAGAACTCAAAACTGTAATGCACTTCCTATGCTTCCTTTTCCATATTAGTTAAAAAATCTATCATTAAAGCATCAGCAAAGACAACGCATGCGTTTCATTTAAGTATTCAAAAAATACTGTGTTACTGTTTATTCAGTTTCTGTAATGCATCAAGAGGTTAACACAAGCTACAGTTGCCCCATGTGTTTGAGGTGTGAGGGAAATAAAACTAGTGCACATTGTTGCTGTGGGTGTTAGTTAAAAATAAAATCTGTGAAAAGAGCACAATGAAGTCTCCACTTCTACATCAGTACAGTTGGTCAGTACACTTCAGACGATAGAAGCTACTGATCTGAGCTGGCTGCCAACTGTCAGGGTGAGACTGCAGAATTATTTCTTGTTTAAAAACATTCCTTGACTTGAAGCATTTTTTGTACGTTAATGGTTCATTTCTGGTCTCGTGTGCATCTCAACTGCCAATTCCCTGGAAAAGTTCATGGCTGCAGTGCATCTGTGAAAACTACCTTTTCGTATTAGAAAAAAAAATGAAATATTCAACATTTTTAAAAATAACTAATGTCATTTAATCTCTTCTCATTGTTAGCGTAACATACCGACGATTTGTCACATGGCGTAGTATGTTTCATTTTGGGATGAGAACATGTAAGGGCAGGATATAGGCTGACCTCTCGTGTGCTATAAATTCATCAAACTGTTACCTACATTTATCTAACACAGGCACAAAGGTTAACCATGTGATTTCTGGTTTCACATGCATCTCCACTGAGAAATGCCAAGTGTTTGGCGGTGAAATGAACATTTGAAAAATAGTCTATTATATTGGTCATTTTTTTATATTTAAAGTTTACACTGTTTAACTTGCTTTTTATCCATGTAATTGAATCTCATTCTTAAATGGTTCCATACAGATGGCGAGGCTGTGGCACCTCCTGCTCCTGTGTTGGACATGGAGTCCCCTGTGTCTTCCATCCAGTGTGAGCTTCCTTGGTACACCACAGGAATGTGAAAAGGCTCACTTTGTCCCTGGTTACAACTTGGGTGGCGAGGGCTTTGACATTGTGACGCTGAAGAGAAAAGGTGCCTATGTGATCGACACCGAAACATGGGCGCTTAAAAATGGCACTTGTAAGATGTACTGTAACAGCTACATGAATGGAGAGAAGCAGAAGGTCCCCGTTGCTGTGGTGGACTGGAGAACCCTCCCCCAATGCAGTCTGAAGGTCTCCAGCACAGTCTATGATTCTGTTGAAAGTCTTGTCAATGACTCGACATCATCGGTGTTCAACAACTGGAAAGCTGACCTTATTTTCCCTTCGACAAAGCCTGGGGTTGCATTAGGAGGTTCCCACTCCAAAGCATCTACCTTTGCCATGAAGAAGTCAAAACAAGACCGTTACACCTTCTTTCACCATTCTGCCGACTGTAAATACTATAGGTGAGTATTTGGATGAATATTTGTCTTCCTTTTTTATTTCTTTGATTCACTGAGATTTTTGTCTTTCTTTAAAATATTTAGTTTAGAGCAGGGGTGCAAAGCTGATTCTAGCTAATGGATAATAATCAGCCTAATTGAATATTGACTGAATGGTAAAAAACTGTTAAATATCTCACTAAACGTCCCCTTCTCTTTCACATAAAACAGGTTTTACTGCACACAAAAAACCTCATTCTTAAAATGTTTAAATTAACAGTTTGGACAACCACTGTGATGACTTTTTTAAAGATCTTGGAACACAGTCATTGTTGTTTCTCTTACATTTAACGCTTTGCAGGCAGTCTGGCCTGTCACTTTATGCTATAGGAATCTTTGCATGGTGTTGTGTGATGCTGAAAAACAAGTACTTGCATTTAATGCTTCTAGGCTGGACTATTGTAAGTAATTATTATCAAGTTATCCTAAAAACTCCCCCAAAAGCTTTCAGATGATCCAGATGATGCTGCAACTCTTATAGTGGCTTCTCTTCGTTGTCTCCCTGATAAATCCAGAATCAAATTTTAAATCCTTCTCTTCACATAGTATACTTCATAGTACTGTATCACCCCAGTAGAGCGCTTTGCTATCATACTGCTGGGTTATTTCTGATGCCTAGGATATTTAAACGTAGAATGGGATGCAAAGTCTTCAGCTTTCAGGCACCTCTTCTGTGGAACCAGCTCCCAGCTTGGATTTAGGAGACAGACAGCCTCGCTACGTTAAGATTAGGCTTAAAACTTTTATAGTGTTTTCTGGTAGTAGGAAGTTTTACTTAAAGAAAACGCCATCATCAGCAGTGTAAATAAAGTGCACTGTGATGAAAGTTCCTTACTTTTGTGCTTTTTGTCTTTCCACAGTTACAGACTGGCAGCAAATCTTCACTTGAGTCAGGAGTTCGATTCCACTCTGGATTCCCTTTCTCCTTGCCCTGTTGATAACGTGGAAATATATCATAATGTGATTGACACCTATGGCACACATTACATCTCACAAGTGTTTCTTGGAGGGGACATAAAAGCAACCACTGCTGTCAGGACCTGCAAGGCAACCATGAATGGTCTGTCAGCTACAGAAATCAATGTTTGTTTGTCAGTCGAGGCTTTGAGTGGTGTCAGGCATCCCAACGGTATTGACTCAGTGATAGAGCACTGTAACTTAAAGAAGAAGAAGCTATCTATCCCAAGTTTCAGTGGTGAATTTAGCGACCGGTACACAGAGGTCATTGGTGGAACTAGTAACAGAGCTGATATCCTCTTTCAAGTGAAAGACCCTTCTGTCTATAAACGTTGGCTTAGCTCACTGAAAAGAACACCTGATGTGGTCCAGTACAGCTTAAAGCCCCTTCACACTTTACTGCCAATAAATCATCCAGCTAGGGATGGACTGAAGAGAGGAATAGAGGACTACATTCAGAAAAATGCAGTGCTGAAACAATGTTCAGAAACCTGTAAGATTGGGCACCGACTGAATGTAAGAGATCCTTGTGCTTGTGTCTGCAACAGTAACCAGAATATTAAGGCAAATTGTTGCCCTGCTGGGAAAGGTCTCGCTACTTTAAAGGTGTTCAAACTTTATGCAAGTGATCTGTGTGGTGACAAATGGGGTTACACTGATGGTTCAGTGGTGGTGAGTTATGGTGACCAGAAAATGCACACTGTTATCATACATAATAATAACAACCCTAGATGGCCAGAAGCATTCGAATTTGGAACCATCACCATCAACATGAAAAACAAACTTAGATTTGATGTTTATGATGAGGACACTTACTGGAACAGTGATTGGTTAGGTGGGTGTTCAGTTAAGCTGCGCAGTGGAAAAGTGATGGACAGCTGCATGCTAAATTGTGGTACCCTCTTCTTTTCCTATGAAGTTGAGTGTGCACCAAATCTTGGTGGGTACCAGTGTCAGGAGTACATCCCTTCTCCCATGAGCTCCTCTTTGGCCGACGTTTTCTACTCTAGAAACGGAGTCCTTCTTGGAACGTCAGGGGGGAAGTATGACTAGTCAGTGAGTCAGTGTAGGACCAGCTGTTGATGTGAAATGGGTTGATGACTAAATAACAATCTGATTTTATGCTGATTATCTTTTGCTTGCACTCTAAAGCATTATACTTGCAAAAGTAATAAATTGCCTCCCAAACACAAATGTGTTTGTGAGTAGAATGTAGAATTGGTTAAAATGTAATCTGTAATTTCTAATCTCTATGTATCTTCTATTTTCTAATCTCTATGTAATTTTTTTTCTTGGCTGTTCCAAATATTCACAATAAAGCATCCGCAAAGACAACACACGTGTCTTACTTTGTAATATTCAATCCAGTCCAACTTTATTTTTAAAGCTGTTAGATCCCAGTTACCCCTGTACAGGTGGTCTGGACCGGCTCTCCATCCTTCGGGTCAGAGTCCCTTCTATCCTTATGGGTATTACCCTATTAAGTGATTCTGAGACTAGTTTAAGCCGGTGGCGAGGAGACTCGCTCAGCTCTCTAACTGCCTACGTCTAAATGTCCGTCCCGCGTAACCTTTGACTATATGCTCTCATTGGCAACCTTTAATAAAACATATTGGTCAATCACATTTATTAACGGCAGCTCTCCTCTAATGATCTATGGCACTTGTTATTTGCTGAGTAAAATTTAGTGACCTGGACAGTAGATCCCAAGGACGTGTTGTAATAATTTGACTAGAATAACCTATAAGAACCTGAACACTGATGTTATGAGTTAACACACATAAAGTCTTACCATTTACTGTTTTAAGAGAGTAATAGAATGAATGTCCACAATTATCACTTTAAATGCAGATAGATAATTTTTTTGTCTTTTAGCAGGGTTATAGCAAACAGCTTTAATTGCAATTTAATCAATCAAATCAAATAATCAAATCAATCTATTTTTCCTAACTTCTAACTATCCTGATGCTAAATGTCTACAACCTGAGTTGGGGTGGGTCTC
>VOQK01016893.1:2842-14671 GCA_015052645.1 Benitochromis conjunctus
GGAAAAAAGAAAAAAAAAAAAAAAAAAAAAAAAGGTAGAGATCCAGCAAATGTCATTGTGTGATTTTGCTTTAGCAGTTCTGCTGATAACCACCCACATATGTTAGCTAATTACGGTGTATAGTAAATCATTTTATACCAAAGTGTAAATGCCTCTTGATGCTGGAAGTGAAAAATAAACTCTTATTGTATTGTGTGCATCTCGCTCACACCAGAGCGCTACTAAGTTGTGTGTGTTTGGCTGATAGTGCTACCCCGAATGGGTGCACGATAACCTCTGTTGTCCCACATTTGCAACAGTGTCATCAGTCACCTGTAATCCCACAATGGGACAATAGGAAGGTCAGTTGAGCAAATTGCCTAACCATAGCATAATCTGTGCTTTAAAAGTAGATTTTACGGAGTCTACATAAAGAAGTGTCTAAAAATATCAATATGTGCACATTTCTTTTCCACGTAATACATGTTGCATTTGAAAAAAGAAAAAAAACATTCCTTGACTAATCTGTGAAACACATTCTTCCATCATGTTTTCCACGTGTTTTCTGTCTGACTGGTGCTATTTTAGTTAGATTTTTTTGGCTCCCTTCTTCTGAGCCTGTGATATTTTTCTACTGTCATAACACATGAAAGCTAAAATGAAAATAAAGAAATCTCCTGTAGTGGGACCTGCTAAGCCATTCCTGTTGACCAGAAGTGTCCACAAGGGGAAAAAATGTACACATAAATGGATACAAAAACTGTCACATGAATCTAGCCTCATACTCATACTCTTCAACTGTGGAAGCAGTGACCCATTCTCTTATCCTCCCATCACCCCATCCCTTTATCAACCCGTCTTTCATCTTTCCCTCTTTCATCTCGCTACTGATTTCTGTCCAGCAAAGGGAGACAAGAGACGGGGAGAGAGAGAGAGGCGGAGGAGAATAGATGAGAGGAAGCAAAACTGATGCTGCACTGTATCTGTGTGCACCTCTGACAAATCACGAAGGCTGTGGATTGTTTACAAAATGCATCAGAAACAGCTGCTCAGTGGTGGTTATGAAACAATTATAATATAGAAACTCTAATATTTCAGTGATCTCAGCATAGCTAGCAGATATCTACATCCTGTTGAGCGCCTTTGTTATTGTTTATGACAGATTTTAAAAGGCTAAGAGGCTAAATGGACAATAGGCAGTGTTTTCAAAACTTGCTGAGCATTTGAACAGTAATCAATGGACAAAAAGCAGAAATGAGAAACCAAACATTTAATTCGTTTCCTACAGGTTTTGAATGGCTGGCTAGCTGTCAAAGTTCTCGGGAATATACTTTCAATATTTAAACATATTAGAAATATATTTTTCTGGTACAAACCAGGTAATATATAAACTACCAGGAACATTTTTTAATAAGCGAGGACACATTCGTGTCTATGAAATAGGCAACTTGCCCATGTGGAAAGGCACCATCAATACTAAAAGTTAGACCGATTTTAGAGCAACGTATGCTCCCATCCAGACAATCTGTTTCTTTAGAAAAGGTTCTGCATATCTCAGTGAAACAATGATAAAATTGCATACTGCATCTTTTCCTACAGCATGGCTTTGTGGTAGAAGAGTCCAGGCACTGAACTGGCCTACCTGCAGTCCAAACCTTTGGACATTTGGAGCATGATGAAACAAAAATGACAAAAAAGAAGACCTATGACTGCTGACAAGCTAGAGTCCTCCATCAGACGTTCTGCAGATCTGCAGATTATTGCATTGTGGTTGTTTTACACACTGACCTAGCTTTTTCAGAACTGAGGTTTGTATTGTGCTGCTCTGTTTCTTTCTTAGCTTTTCTTTATTCTTGATCTATTATTCATTTTGTAATTTTGCTTGTGACGACGGTCAGCTTGGAGACCTGATGGGGTGAAACGTGGGGACCTGTCACAGTCAGAACGTATAAAACTGAAGATTTGTGTCCGTATGTGTGTGTTCTGACCTCGTCTTTGTTTGGCTCAGGTAACTTTTGGTTATTGCCCACTGCAGTGAGATTTTACCAGCCCGTCTCTTTTTACAGACTCCATCTAATGAAGTGGCTCTGTTTAATCACAGTTTCTATAGTTGTTCTCGTTCTCAGAACAAACAGTCACAGCTGTGGCCCTCAGTATTATTGCAGGGTGGATTCAGTGATCAACAATAGGCCAAGGGGAAAAAGGAGGGCTGTGTGTGTGTGTTAGAGACAGACACAAAGAGAGAGTTTTCTGGGGATATGCCCACCACATGGTGTCTCCAGATGTGTGTGTGTTTGTGTGTGTGTGTTTGTGTGTTTGTCTTCATAATCTAATGCAGTCTGGGCCCTGGGGTGCTGGGGAAGCTGCGATCGTGTGTAATGTGGCAGGTGAAGGATGGAGGGCTACAGACACAGGTGTTGCAAATGAGAATGATGAAAAGGACACGTGATTTTTTTATCAGCAGCTAGACTTGCTGTTCTCTTTTTTATGTTTGTGCACATCACATATCCAGGACAAGCATGTGCAAACTCAAAAGGTTGTTTCTTAGCAGTTACAGCAGCTAATTTCCATCCGTAAAGCAGCAAAATGTTCACTGCTGAATTACATTGGTTTTTAGCCATTATGGAGGAAACACAGATGTCAGTCAAGAAATCAACAGTTACATAACTCTAGGGATGTAATAGCTGCAAGCACAGGACACGCCGTGAAATTTTATGGTCTCCATAAGACACATCCTAACATTTCCTGTGATCCCTCCAACTCTTCTACTTTCACCAGCGGGCCAAAATGATTATAAGTCTGGTGAAATATGTCAAATTCTTCAGTAGGATGGGACAAAATTTGGTACAAATATCCATGGCAACCAGTGAGCTACAGACTTTTTGCCCAGTGACAACATTTCAGCATGCCTTCTTTGCCAGGTAGCATTCTGGAAATATTTTTTGCAGACCAAGCTCTGCTAAATTGTCAAGGGGACTGTCAAACATCACCTTTGATGCATGCAATATGATAAAACATCTGACAAAGCATTTGAGGAGTTTACTAATGCGAGCAACAAGGAAAAGTGCGAGAATATGTCCAGAGACAACCCACGGCTTGTAAAAATAACATAAGCTCTTACCAAGTACACTGTTTTTGAAAAGCAGCTATTGTCAGCTGTAGATAATACAAGGTTTTATTGTCTTCTCAGTACACTGGAGCACAAGTATGAGCATGCCAGCTGTCACCACATCACAGAAACCTTCTTTCCAAAGTTACAAGGAAAGGAGAAAGCACACCAGCAGCTTGTTCTAGGACATTTTGACCTTCGGCTTCGCCACTAATATTTGGATGGTGTCATCCAGTTAAAAGTGTAATGGAGAAATTGATGAATGAGGAATTCAGTGATCAGAGAGACATATTCTATGTGCACAGTATAAATATTCATGCAATAACTGGGCCACTGCAGGTGCGTTTGATGACATGCTTCAGTTGTGAGTCATTTGAAAAAGTTGTGTTCGTGTTCTGTTTGTGTTGTACTCCAGCACAACAAAAAACAACAGGGTTTGTTAAAGCAAAAAACAGCCTATAAAGACTCTTTCACTGAGCAAAGGAGGCTCCTATTTGCTTCCAAATATCAGCTTAAAAACCTGCGTGACAACATGCTATCTGTTATTGCTCCATTTGAAGAGTGGGTGACACCGAGGCATTCCCAAGCCACCCAAGTAATATAATCTCTCTAGTAAGTCCAGGGCCTCCTCCAGGTAGGGCATGCCTTAAACGCCTCAAGTAGAAGGCATCCAGGAGGCATCTTAATCAGATGCCTGAACCACCTCAACTGGTTCATTTTGATGCGGCTCCACTCTAGTCCCTTGTGACTGATCAGTGAGAGGGGACAGGTCTCATCTCCATAGCTTGCATCTGTGATCGCTTTCTTTCAGTCACTGCCTTGACCACAGATGAGGCTAGGGAAGTAGACCAACCAGCAAATCGACAGCCATGCTTTCTCCTGCTTTTCTTCAGTCAGTGTTTGCTTCTACTCTCCTCTCACTCTTGAACAAGACCCTGTGGTACTTAAACTCCTCCACTTTGGTGCTCCACCCTATTCCATCTGAGACCCACAGCCTCAGACTTGGAGGTGTGAAGCACCCCAGTGCGAGCTGATGAAACCAACAGAACCTCAACATCCTCAAAAAGCAAAGATTAAATCCTGAAGCAACCAAAGCAGAGACCCTCCAGTCCTGGCTCCGTAGATATTCTGTTCTTATAAACTATGAAGCGAATCTGTGACAAATCCACGGGAAAGAGTCTGATTTATCGCCAGCAATATGAATCAAGGTCTCCCTGCAGTTCTACAGCAATCAAGTGGCCCGTAGCATACAGCACGAATTTATGTAGAACATCAGATGGCACAACTGAACTCTCTTCAGTGTGCTGTATGCCAAAGGTATGTTACCCTTACTATTGCAGGTAAACAGAATTCAGGCATGATTCATGCTCAAACTTATATTTGACTAAACAAACTAACTGTACAAGTTCAAAGACATGGCTCACACCTGACCTCAGACCAGTTCAAATCAGTCCCGAATGCCTTAAACTGATGTGCTGAGCAAAGATTGAACACATACCATAAATACTCCTGTACACACACACACACACGCACGCACAGTCGTGTACAGCTATCCCTGTGGGGACATCTCATTGACATAATGCTTTTCCTAGCCGCTTACCCTAAACCTAACCATAACCTAATTGTAACCCTGACACTAAAACCACGTTTTGAGTCTCAAAAATGCCTTCAACCCCATGGGGACCGGGATTTTGGTCCCCACGAGAATAGTAAACTTCCAATTTTTGGTCCCCACGAAGATGTATATACCCGTCCACACGCACACACACACACACACACACAGAGTGATTTTCCAAGGCCCCAAAACAGTGAAAACATCATTTTCATAATAGCAGGTTGAGCAAGTGTTCATTTATAGAAGTACTGTCGCAAGAACCAAAGCCAGTCAAGTTAGCACATACCTACAACCCTCAATATAAAACTTAACAAGATCCCACTTCAGAGGTTCTCAGGGGTTTCTCGTTGCGATTTCTAAAATTAAAATAAACTGTAGGGGATGTAGAAGCAGACATAGGATTTAATATTGACCAAACAGCCTTAAATACTATTGGCCAAACCTCTGTGGTCGCCATTCAAGCTGAATAGGTTCCATACATCTGACAAATCTGTTTAACAACAATATTCTGTGGAAATTTGTGTTTTTATTCTTTCTCTGTTCACCGTGGGTTTTATAATCGAATCTAATTCTGAGAAAACAAACAGTGATAATAACAACACAGCAGCTTAAATGTGGTTATATGCAACAAGTCTTGCTGGTTCAGATAAGATGAGCTGCCAGTGAAGGGCTCTCCTCTAAACACATACACCTGGAGGACTGAGGCTCGCACAAACACATGCATATAGAGGCAGATATACACTCGCACTCAACTTGTCTACAACAAGCTGAGCACAGAGCAATATATCCAAGTAGTATTTTTACCTCAGCCCACACGCTGAGCAAAATGCCAGCTCTCGGCCTTGGGAAACACACACACACACATTTGCTCAAACACAGGCAAACACACACCCTTAGACACAACAGGTCATGCCCAACTGGCCACTGCGGCAGCCACAGAACATAAACAACTTTCACACACTCTGAATCATCTGAGCATTTCAATATTGTTTCAGATACTGTAAATACATTCAGCCACTCATATAAATATATGCAACCATAATTATTCCCTGAGACCGCAAATGACCGTGACGGGAAGTTAGTTCCCACAGTTTCAGCAGCGTTGCAGCCCAGCCCTGCAGTGCTCGGTTTGCAGCGCAGACGACGGGGCAGCGAGCGGAGCGGAAGGTGCTCGATGACAACAAACAGCGGTTCGTTGGCTTCAACGCAACCTGGAACATTTATGTTCTGTAACGAAAACTGTTTTCTGCCCGTGAAACACAAAATGTAACTTCAGGAGGGAAACCTGTTCGCTGCTTATACCAGTAAGTCGGTCATGCTCACTTTCTCCTCTTCATCCTCTCTTACACAACCACACACAAGCACACACACACACCCATACACACCTCTCTCCCAGTGGGCAGCAGCTGTTGGAGTGCTAATCTCCATTAGCTACTGAACTGGCTTCTATGGAGAGAGCCATGTAAAATCTGCTCTCTCACTCCTCTCACTCCTTCATCCAAGTGAAACACCCAGACTGGGTCACACAGCAAAACCTCATTGTTTTTTTCTCTCCGCTTTGCAGCATCTGCAACATACATTTTCACATAATTTTGAGTCCTATTCAGTGAACTGTGCAAAAGTTGTGGTTGATAGAAACAAACACACCATTACATGAATTCAAAGGTTATCTGCATCATCTTAAGGCTTCTTAGCAAAACATACTAATAGTTAGAGAATATTTCAGTTAATGAAGAGCAAACGAGTGACGGACAAAAAATAAATAAATAAAAACACGACTTACAGTCTGTAAAGCTTCGTTGTTCCCAGGAAAAGCAGCTCGGGAAAGACAGCCAGATTATTCCGATTCAGGCGCCTGCAGAAATACAACAGGAATTAGGGAATAAACTCGACCTTGCTCGTTCCAAAGACTGCGGTTGGAAGCGGTTACATTTGTGTATAATTAGCTGTTATACAGGATTTGTGTTTCCTGAACTTTGTATTAAATTCTGTTACACTGTTTTGATTGTAATACGATTTGAGAGCAATTTGAGAGAGTATGAAACAATTGGGGGACTGATGGGGACACACATAAGTGGTCATGCATGGACACTGAAAGAAAAAGGTTATCCATGATTTAGGGGTACAACATGGCTGCCAGACAAACAGTGAACTCGAGAAGGATGGAGGGAACGCAGGGGGAGGAAGACGAGGGAAGGGGTTCAGATGGAGGGAGGGTGGAGGGGCGTTTTTGCCACAAAGACGGAGGAGAGGAGACGATGTGGGAAAAACAAACAGGCAGTCTGGCCGGGCTACCGAATGTGTGAAAAGGACCCCACTGAGTAAACAAGGCCCTCACAGGGGAAGAACTCACAACAACCCATCACGCACACACGCATACACACACACACAGTGGTGACGACTCGGGTGAGTTTAATAATCTGGGTGCGATCATTTAACCCTGGTTGAGTGGAGTGAAGAGGTTTGTGTGCAGTGTGTGTTGGTGTGTGTGTGTGCTTGATGTGTGTCAGAGGAGAGGGAGGCAACAGAGTGACACAATGAGAGACAGGCTGCTGAAACAGTTTAACCCTGACACAAACACACCCGCACACACTGACAGGCCCAAACGATGGATGCTGAGCTGGGCGCTACTGGACGGGAATGAAGAGAGGAGGAAGAGGAGGGGGCGAAGAAAGAAAACACGGCAGGAACAAGAAGTTACTTCAAACTAAGAAGAAAATTTGAGTGTGATTTACACAAAAAACAAAAACAAAACAAACATACGAATTAACAGAAGTGCTGCAGATTTTCAAACAAAAACACCAACTCCATTCAAAACTTCCCAAAGTCTCTTTTTCATTCTCTCGTTGACTTTTTCCTCTTAACCTTTGTCTTTCACCTCTTTTTGCATCACTAGAAGCCGATGTGGACTTAAATAACGTCACCCCCTTTGTGTCCGTCTTCCACCCACAAGAGCACAAATATGTGACCGTGCCCGCGCGCACGCACACACATTCACACTCCACAGTTACATCAGAGGCTGCTTAAATATTTAACGTCCCGCAGAAATGATGTTTCTAAATTATTCACTCCTCTTCCGTTAACGCTGCTTCTGGCAGCTAAGAGCCCCACATGGCCCCACGGAGAGGCCCACTCCCCCTGCAGGTCCTGCCCAGCCATGAGCGCCCGTTAGTGGGCTAGACATCCCCCTGGGAGAGTGTACGGACTGGTGTTCGAGGTAGGGAGGAGGAACGACAGCAGAGAGGTGGAATGAGCTCATCGCCTTAAAATAGAGGCAATGCTGTCAGACTAGGAAACACGAAATGAAGTAGAGACAGGACACAGAGATCAAATCCAGTCTGCTCCACGGTGCCTCTGAGGTATCAGTGTGTTTTAATGAACCTTTTATTTATTTCTTCACCAGAATATCAGTCTGATAATCACATTATCTATAATATATTTCGCAATTAACAACACAGAGGTGACTCAGATTTACAATCTAGGGTTCCCGTGCAGATTTCTTTTGTTTTTCCTGCTTTAGTTCGACACACATTATAGAAGCTTGAACTGCTTTTACTTTCCTCACACACTCTCTCACACATTACAAACAACAAATCAAGCTGAAGAAGAAGCAATGTGACATCAAAAACAGAGAATTTATACTTCTGATGAGGAGCTCCAAATACAGTGATGTAGAAAAAAAATCAGCCAGCAATTATTTTCATGACTAATTTATGCACTGAATTAAATAAATCATTGAAATTAATTTAAAAAAAAAAACTTAGTTATATACAGTAACTGTAACAGAAACAAACTGCCTGCTGTGCTTAAAATAAATAAAAGGCTACCATCACGCGTAATCAGTTTCTATGACAGCTACAGTGTAACTACCAGATATTTCAGCCTATCATTGGAACACTGCATATGAACATAACACCAATAACCTTAAAGTGTGCCTGTTACAAATTTTCTTATTTTAAACATCAAACATTGCCAAAGTTTCAAATATTGATTTCAGTGTTTGTACAAATAATTCCCGTGAGCCAAAAGCTTGGGCTTCAGACTGAGGGTCCCATTTCAGACAGCGCGCGCGTGTGTGTGTGTTTCTTTTCCTACTCTACTCATCTCTACTTTCTTGCTGATCAAAGTTTCTGTTTCTGAAGGGCAGCCAATCAAAAGAAAGTTGGCTTCAGAGGAGGGTGGCCTTCAAGGGTGAGGAGCTAAAATGTTTTGTTTCAAACGGCAGATGAGAGGGAGTGAACCAACATCCAGTATAAGATAAATAAGGCTTATTTTAAACTTTGAATTAAGGAAACTCTAGTGGAGTCCAGGAATAATAGTATGCAGCTGGAAATGAAATTTAAAGGTCCAGCTTAAGTTATTATGCATGTAATCACAAAACATTTTGTACTTCTTATGTGTCGTTACACACTAGATTGTACTGACTATGACTCCCCTGCCCCGACATAAACTTCGATGAAACTGCATTAACAAGACACGCACAGTGTGGCTGACGCCACATGTGACTTACTCCAACATGATATGTAGGACATTGAAAACAATCTTAAATACATTCGTGTAATAAACCATGTAAATGGTTAAGTGTTGTTCATTAGAGGCAGAAATTACAAATCATTTTTCTGAGATTTGAAAAGTTCCCGTATGAAGCAAAACTACTGAAAAAAAAAGTTGTGATTCTTAACAAGTTTCTCAGTTAACTCTGACAGCTACAATGTAACTGCAAAACATTTTAGCCTGGCTGAAATGTCTGGTAGTTACATTGTAACTAAGACCTCCAGAGTCTTGCAGAGGCTATGTCAGCTGATTTGCCAGTTTGAACATTTCTCACTTTGGTCTTCATCTCTGATTCTGCTCTCAGAATTTTGTTAATTTGAACTGTTGCATTAGCCCAATTAAGAAAGTGCTGTCTAAAAGATTAACAGCTCAACAGTTAACATATTGTGAGCTCTCCATCACCACTGAGCTTGGCTCGGCTGCTTATTGTCACTTCGCTTTTAAAGTCCTGCAAATAAATCTGCTTGAACTTAAACTTCTGAATCAAACAATCAAATCTCGCCGGTCATGTAGTGATTTAGTTTATTTGATGTTTATGTGTATAAAGACAAATATGTAGCACGAACCAGTTCCACATGCCACACATTTATAGGCTAAACTAGTCTGCAATTACCACCCACTGTTGAGCCTTTATCCTTCTACATCTGAAAGAATGTATCTTTATCTTTTATATCACAGTGTGTGAGCGTGTGTGTGTGTGTGCGCACAAACAGCCTCAGAGTGCTTCCACAGTCATGTCTCATTAGTCAAAGTCTGGCTGGAAGAGAATGAAGACTTAGTAGCCAGTAGTCCGAGGTGTGAGAGTCACTCCGCCGAGCTAATGTCACACTGCAGCATGGTGATAATCCCTGCAGTCATAAACAGATGCTAGAAGCCCAGAAACCGCACAGTAAACACACACTCGCAAACATGCGCAGTGTGCCAAATCTCTGTACATACACACATGAATACTCGCACAAACATAAAAATCAGACACGCACACGCAACCCTAACACCTCAGACCCATGTTGATGTGCAGTACTACAGGCTTCCAGACTCTGAAAATAACAAACCGCCTCAGAAACCAATTATTACTCCACCAATGCTGCAGCCATAATACACATGCTGAACTAACAGTCTATCACACACACAAACACACACACCACAGTTATAACCCAAAACACTGCAGACATTTCCATGAACCTAAGAAACTGTCTCCACTCCAAAAACCACTTCAAACTGACCAGTGTGTGCGCGAATGGGTGTGAATGCGGTTCAACAGTTCATGTTTTCGGTTCACAGCTTGTGCATCCAAAGCGAGCCAATATCCATCACCCAGCAATGATTTACACTCTCTAATCTGATCTGTTATTTAAACACTAATGAAAGATACCATCTCTTGCCTTAAAACACAGAAATGCAGAAATTCAGTCTTATCTCCTACACACTAAATTCCTTTGCTATCAGGCTAAAATCATTCACATCCAGCAGCGCCGGGCAGCTTTTCCTCTAAACTTTCTGCGAACTGGTGTGTACCAACAAACATAACAAATGTTGGGTGCAGCAGAGACTCAGAAAAATCTATCTGGAATGGCTTTTTAGACGGAACTGCTGTGGTGAAAATGGCTTTGTGTCTTCACAGTGGAGATAATTTCAAGCTCTGCTGCTCAGTAAAAATGGAGAAAAAAAAATTGAAACTTTGCCCTGAAATGATCAGCGGGAACAATGTTATCACTCACAGGCTTTAGAGCTAATCATTTCGCACTAATCCAGAGCTTTTCTTTGAAATCCATACCCCCGCTATCTGGGATCACTGTTACAATTATCTTCTGCTGTTCATATTGTCAACATATTACAGCATGATCACTTGATTTGAGGCTTCATTATCTACTTTGTAATTGCTGTTGATAGACGCATCTCACCACTGTAATCAGCTGTGCGATTACTCATCTCAGTAAAAATTATCTTTAAATAATGCGATCAGTCAGTTGCAGGTTAATTATCGAAGGATTTAGCCGACTGATTTTCTCTGAAATTACTGTCTCGGTACCTGCAATATCGGTTTCATTCTCCCTGCATGTCTGAGGCTGTTATCTCCTTCATTCTCACACGCTTTGAATTGAACAGAGGCTGTAAAACAGTCAAGTAAGTGAAGGATAAGAGGATCGGGAACTCCTCACTTAACTATTCTACACCCACAGGGTGAGAGTAAAGAATGTATAGCATTCCTATATGCACAGGACAATAGAGCGAGAGAGCCAGATGGGTGCGTAAGGAGCAAAGACATGAGGAGAGGTTAAGGAATGAATGAAAGCGGCGCGAGTGGGTTTGGGGGGGGGTCCTCCAAATCAAGATAAAACCAGTACTGACAGAGCAGCCTTGCGTAAGTGAATGCGCATGCACGAGTGTATCCAAACACATTCATGTGTTTGTATATGTGCACAGTTGTGTTGTGACATGCATATCTCCTCCACACCTCCTTCAACCACATGCCCCTCCTTCGTACCCCCCAGGCTACTGCCCTACACCTGACCCAGCCCTGCCCGGCGCTTCAGGGCCTGTTGCAAAAAAAAAAAAAAATGGGGGGGGGGGG
>VOQK01016898.1:2892-13032 GCA_015052645.1 Benitochromis conjunctus
AAAACAAACTGAAGTACAGTCTCATGAGTGTGAGGTGAATTATTCTCGTGTTTTCTGTTGTACCAGTGCAGGGGAAAGGGTACACTGACACATCACTACCATACAATCTGAAATGTAACTGACAATAAAAAAATGTCTAAAATGATACAAGTAAAAATTGTACTTCTTTTCATACAATACTGTTTGATTTCCATGTTTTTCATTCAGGCATCGTCTTTACAGACTAGATGACAGTGATGCATATACCACCTACTCTCCACAGACGTCATTTAACAGCCTTGCCAGTGTTGAATAGTTTGGTGTGCACGTCCTCGCTGTGCAGGGAAAGTAAAAGGCAAGTGGGTGGTAGGGACAGAATATATTAAGGTCTTTTCACTAGTCTTATCACTATCTCAGGCACCACAACCATAAGTTATCATCACTGTACCGACACATGAAACCAGGCAGCAGCTCCGCATGCTCCTACAAATCAAAGTAGCGCTGGAAATCTGCTGATCCCGAACCGTCCACGACGAGACGCTCCATTAAAGCTGAAGGTGCAAGATATATTTATCCATCCTCGTGCGGCCTTCGAGTAACCGAGCAAAAAATGTATAAAGACCGAGCAGCTTTTTAAGACAAATAATCAGCCCATCGCTCCACCACAGGGGAAATGTTTGAGTACCTAATGAAATAAGAGCCATCTGCCATCATGGACAACTCCAATGGTCAGAAAAATAAAAGTGCACAGCTCTAAGCAACTAAATATTGAAAGCAGCAATACTGCAGTGTAAAAGGCTGTACTCATTATGCAGTATGACCCTTTGTAGAGTTATATCTAATAAATGATTCTTATATACATCAGCCTCATCCATAAAAATGGAACTGTGCCGATTTCAAATGAAAATAAATGAGCTACATAAATAAGCTGTAGGCCACTACGTTTAGCTTATATAGTGTAATATGATAGTTATAAACATAATGAGTGTATATCAACAGCACATACCTTCAATACTGCAACTCGTTTGTTTTTTTTAAACTGGTGAATTCCACCTTAAATCTGCACACAGCTGCTTTCATACTTAGCATTTCATTCTTTTATTGTTATCAAGGCTTTCTGTGCCCTTCCCTGACCCTGGATCTACTGGAGAGCTCTTCCTGTTAAAAGGGAGTTCTTCCTCCCTACAGTCACCAAATGCTGGTCATAGAGGGACTGCTGGGATTCTCTCTCCAATTTTGTAACAAAAGCTCCTCGAGATGACTTAATTGATGCTATGTCAAAATAAATATTGAATTAAAATAAACAATAAAAGCTGGTTGGGAGAAAAATGCTTATAAAAAAAAAAAATTCAATGCAACTAATAGTTTGTCGAATAATGTCGTAGCTGATCCCCACTGCTCAGGGCCTCTGGCGCCACATCCCCATGGCGAAGCACAGACAGACTTACAGCTCCGAAACATCAAGTAAATGCATTCACATAACTGGAACCTGCAAGAGAGGCTGTGCTCTACTCACAGACATCGACAACACCAACAACATAGTCAAGGCACAGTTCTGAATTGCATTAGTCCATAGTGTTGTGTGGTCCTGTGTTGGTGCCTTCTGGTAGCTGTTGCTTAGGCTGGCAGTGGTGATGGCTGCTTCCCAGCAGTCATATCAGGTGAGCTAAAGGCTACTTGGCAAACAGAAGATTTACCACTTTGTGTATGCACACAAAGAGACGCAGTTTGCACCTAGAGTTGGCAAAATGACAGCTTAATACAGACACAGTGAGAGATTCCTGTTCAACATATTCACAAGTGCACTGAGGACGTGGCGGCTTTGACTGAGTGTCAATCTCTGACACTCGAGGGTCCCCCAATGAATGTGATGGACTGACCGCTTCTTCATTACGTAATTAATAATTCAGGAAAGTAGACATTGTTGTTAGTTGATAATGAGGCGAGTTTGTTGCCCCCGCCTTAAAAACAGGATGTGGAAAACATTCTAGTAAAAAGGGAAGGTCCAGTTTCAAAGCTGTCAAAGACCGATGAGCTTCTGGATTATGAATGATGTCTTAAAGAGGACCCATCTCTCTTCATTTCATTTTTAGTTGGGCAACTTTGGAGCCCCTCAGTTCATCCTGTCTCGGCCATTTCAGCAGCCGTCTCTTGAGACCCCCCCCCCTCCCTAAAAGCCCACTATGATTGATTGGAGAAGGTCAGGAAGCCTACCACGGGGCAGCGTCCGATGTTTATGAGCTGTAATGACTGTACTGCTCAGGCTTCTTGTGCCTACAGCAGATGACTGATTAAGGACATTTGTGATGATTGAAACGATGACTGAATGTACACAAGTACAGATGTAATTGTGCACATGAACATACAGACGATCAGGTCCTCTTTAAGAGTTAAACAGACTGGAAGCAAAGGGACAGACCTAGCTACAAACCTAGCAACCGTCTTCATTTTTAGCCTGCTAGAACCAAGAGAATAAAGCAAAGGAAAAAACCAGCGAGTGGGACAGCCCACTGTAGATGCACTAAAACCACCACTGGTTTCTACACACAGAGCTGGGCTAACTGTTTCTCAGCAGCTTCCTGTCCAGTCTTCATGCTAAGCTAATGCTCTTGTGGCATTAGATACATATGCTGTGTGTCTGAGTTGTTTTAGTCTCTCAGCAGCTCTTGCAGGCTTTGATAGAAAGTACTGTGTATCGTACTACATTAACTGAAATGCACCAAATACTGCACAAAACCTGGTCAATGAGCAGCTTCAACACCGACACCTTCCCAACACTCTACTGGGCAAACTGCGGCGTGAACTCCTGAGCGTAGCGGCTCAAAGACTAACAAAGTCACTTCCAGTTACTTTGGTAAGCCTGTGTGTGGAGAGACGAACAGGGTGGAGCTGTGGGTGGAGCTGTGGATGCTGATTGGTTCAGTGCTCGTCTTCAGCGTGAAGCTGAAACACGCTCCTCAGACAAACGTCCTCTCCAGCTCCGGCTCACTCAAGGATTACAGTATTTCTCTGATGTTTTCTTTTTCAAATATTTCTAAAAATGATTAAAGAATTCGACTGAACTATTCCCGTCTAACAAAGTCACGAAAGAAAAACAAACATTGGCATCATGTGATTTGGCAATTTTCTCTACAAGTAAAAAAGAAATAAAGGAACAAATAATACAAAAGTTTGACAAACAGTTAACTATAAGATCTCCATTTGGCAATATAGAAAGGCTTTGTAATAAAGTCTTTGACAGGTTTACATTTGGTTTATATACAGAAGTGTGTGTAAGTGTGTGTGTGTGTGTCCTCCCTTTTTAAATCCAAACAGAATCACGTAGAAAACGTGGAGGTGGAAACAAGTACACGGTGAAATCAAAGATGTTAGATTCAAAATGAACAGAAGCACAAGAAGGCGAGCCGTCGGAGGATGGGCGACAGGAAGAGCCTCTGAGTCTGTGATGGGAGCGTCCCCGCCAAAGCCACCGGCTCGTCCCGGCGCTCCTCTTAGTTCATGAACTGTGTGTACCCCTCCGCTCCCGTGACGATCACGTCCATCCAGATCCTCATGGCCTCGGCCGATGGGGCCACCACGTAATAGAGGCGGTCGTGGGTCTTGACGCAGAAGGTCAGAGAGGGGTTTGGGCTCTGGAGGGCATCGGGACAAAAAAAAAAAGGCTCAACGTTAGACTGGTGTCCTATCTGAACCCACAGAGTTTCTGCATTCTTAGCCTGGCTAACACGTTCAGCGAGCATCACCACTGCTCTCGTCTGTAAGGTCCAACGACTGATTCAGAGGTCTTCTGCAACATAACTGTTTACATTGTAACAGCTCTCCACCAGAGCGCTGGATTTCTACCTCATTTCAAAAGAAAAAGCCAAACAAAAATTGATCGAGTCAGGACTGATCAATCTGGTGCAGAGAAGAGCAGAACAGTACACAGGAGGCAGAAGCAACCTGGTTCTGCTGGAGTTCTCTTCCTGTTAAAAGGGAGTTCTTCTTTCCCACTGTCATCGAGTGCTTGCTGCTCATCTGATTGTTGGGGTTTTCTCTGCCACGAGTCATCACCAACTATTAACTACTGTGAAGTGGAGCGCAACTACACACTGCCGTCACCGGCTGCAGTTTTCCGACCCATGTTTCTGGCTCTTTGTGCTGAGCTCATTTCCTTTCCTGTACGAGCTTTAGAAGCAGCAGCTGTTGGATTACACGCTGTAGGCTTTTTCTTTAAACACCAAAGTGCTTCTCTGTTAGCTGAGTTGCCATAATCCCCACCCCCCAGGACCAAACAGAGCAGGTGGAGCAGCATGGTGGAGGTGGGTTGCAGAGCAGCTTGCAGTTGCACAGCAGCTGCGGGCACGCTTAACATTAGAGTGCATCTAATATCAGCTCAACACAAAAAATCCAATATTGTGCTGATTTTTTAGTTTTCTTTTTCCTAACACCTGCTACGTGTAGTTCCAGCTCCTGCTCGGCTTAGCCAGTTTGGTGTTGGTGCTGAAAA
Organism: Benitochromis conjunctus; assembly: GCA_015052645.1. Classification (NCBI taxonomy): domain Eukaryota; kingdom Metazoa; phylum Chordata; class Actinopteri; order Cichliformes; family Cichlidae; genus Benitochromis; species Benitochromis conjunctus. The sequence goes on from VOQK01016898.1 coordinate 7,361, forward strand.
CGCTTAAATTCTCTACACATAAAACAAAGATGCAGCTTTAGGAACATTTTGTTCCACACTGATAGTAAAAGACACTGTAGGACAGCAGGATAAGGTATACTAAACACATACAGTACTTAGTATACAGCTATTTTACTATTAAAATACTAATAAATTACACGTTCTCCTTCTGAAACTGTTGCCTTCAGAAGATCAGCCGACCAACTACTGTGAATATGTCTGAGCTCCTCTACACAAACTTCTTTCTGCCGCCGCTAAATGCAGCAGACTTTAAAGTTTTCCCTCTGTAACGTGACATTGGAAGTGACAAGTAAAATCAAAGTTCCAGAGTCGATCAGAGCCACGCAGTTAGTCAGAGCGTGGTGTACTGCGACAGGCCGTCAAACACACACAGCACAGCAGCAGCTCAGCTTCATGTCGCAGATAAATAAAATGACAAGATGTGGAAGGCTCAAGTCGAGCAGCAAGAACAGAAACATGACCGGAAAGCACACCTACGGCTCCGTCGAGCATCAAGCACGACGGAGGAGGAATCAGATCCTCCCCAAACCTCAAAGACACTCAACGTGCTCAGCCTTAGAGAAGCAACAGTTCTTCAAAAATACAGCGCGGATGTATTCTGCAAGCATATGAATGAGGAAGCGCTCGTTTTCGAACCACTCCACTGGTCTGTACTGGGATCACTGGGACTGACACAGGGAAGGATTAGTTAGGAAGCACAGGGTGCGACTCTGTCACTGAGAACTACATCCCCCAGCGCACACGCCGGGGTTGGCTGAGGTTAGGCGGGCGAGCAGAAAGCGAGGACGCACATGCTGGTTATGTTCAGTGTGACAGGAGGAGGAGGAGGAGGAGGAGGAGGCGGCGGCGGCGACCAGAGCACAAGACAGACAGGGAGACGTGAAAAAAGGTGCAATGGAGAAAAAAAAACATGAATGAGATTAAAAGATTTATACCTTTGTGGCGCTGCGCAGGTGATCGTAATAAACCTCCTCTATAGCCTGGAAGTAGATCACTCCCTTCAGCTTGGTCTCGTGTTTGTCTGTGGGGAGGGACAGAAACGTGGCTTTGGTCAGAAAGTCAAACGTTTGCACTTTTCTAGGCTGGAAAAGCCGAGGCACGGATGGAGGACGGGAAAACACGCCACATGGAAAAAAGGAGGAGGAATCAAAGTTTGACCAGCGTACAATTAGTGATGATGGATGGAAAAGGACAAGCACAGCACTTTTCTCCCCCCCAACCTCTGTTTTTTAAGCCAGTGGTGCTCTCATTGTATTTTCACACTTGACTGCATTCTTACGCTACTCTGGTACATGGTTGCAGTTTGTTTCATCAGCCACTGCAGAACTGCAGTCAGGAACCGGTGGGGAACTCAACAGCCCCTCTCTACCTCCAGGCACAAACACTCCACAAGCCAACTTAAAGAGTAGTAGGTAGAGACGCCACGTTTCATTTCGAGGAACAGCGCTTTGCTTTTAATATGCTGCTATTATCTGCTAATGACCTCTTTAGCATTCAAACAGCCCTGCATTTGCATCTCATCAGGCTGCATCTAAACTAGCCAACGATCCGCTGCTGCTGCTGCTGGAGGCTGATTAATGTGACTTCTGCACGTCACCTCTAGTTAAACGCTGTTCAAGGTCAAGAGGAAAGGGCGAGAGATGCATCTCAATCAGCTCCTCAGAGAGCGCAGTGCTGAGTGCATTTTAACTACTGCCAAAGTAATCTCTGTACACCTCCTCGCCTGGCTCGCTTTCAACAAGGTACGCTTTAAGCAGCTTTAAGCGGAACCTTCTGAGCACTTCAAAGGCCCGTCAGCGAGCGAGCATCCCCGAGCTCGCGGCTCAAATTACACCAGCGTGCATGCTACACGCTGCACGCACATCTGCTCCAAGGAGGACGCATGTTCTGCTCTCACTCATCCACGGCACAACGCTGCTGCTTCGCTCTTCTTTCCAGATCATCTCTGTCACGTTTCCACTGATGACTGAACACAAGAATCATCAGAGCAAATGAGAAGAGCCAGAATTAACCGGGAGGAGCTCAGAGTGAAACGCAGGCTGTGCTGTGTATTGTTTTGTATCACTGTACCGTGTTAGATTTGTGCTTGCAGCATCAGGTGTGCTGTGTTTCACTATATGAGAGAAAAGGCAGTGACAATGAGAGCATCCATCTCTTTGGACTGAGTGAGTGATGGAAACTTTCAGAACAGTAAAAACCCAAACACGTGGTTTTTCCACAGGCAGGTGTGCTCTCAGGGTGTCTTTATGTCTAAAGAGGCCTCAGCCGTACACATCAGTGTGCTGTACAAGCCACCTTTCTGCAGTTCATATGACTAAACTGGCAATAAAGAGAAACACGAGCCCCATGGTAGCTACGAGACGCCACATTAACACACTGAAACGTCGGCTCTTACCAACATAGTATGACAAAGTCCTTTTGAGGCGGTCGAAAACGAACCAGCGTTTCTTCCACGACTTGATCTTGCCTCCCATCTTCACTAGGTAGCCCTTGCACATCTTCTCGGTGAGGATGACGTGATAGCACGTCTCCACGCTGTGACCCGATGACTCGATGTGCGAGCGCAAATCAAACTCCTCCTTCCTGATGGGCAGGTAGCGAGTCATAGGACGGGCCTGTGTGGACAGACACGGGCAGATGAGCCACTGACACAAACCACAAACGTTCATCCACAGGTCTCATGATGCACACACATGAACACACAAAACACAATAAGACACAATCAGCAATCCTTAAAATGATGGCGACAGAAATGTGTCACTGCGAGTACCGAGCTGCCACATTTTCAGAATGTTGCTCTCTTAACATGAAAAACTGCAATCATGCAGTGGAAACCCTTCTTAACCTCTTATAAAGAGGCGCACACGTCAGATATAAATACAACACAACAAAGTCAGGTTAATACCACGGATTGTAATGTCCTGTGAATCTGAAAATGCAGAAGGTTATTCATCGTTTCACATGGTGTGTGCTTAGCTAGGCTTCTTGTAGCTGGGGGTGACTAAAGGGGCTCTGTGTAAAGATCCAGCTTTAGGTTCAGACAGGACAGATGTTGAATGAGGAAAAGAGGACCTAACACCGCCCCTGTTTTGTCACTAATGTGTGCACAATTATTCTCATATATTATGAACATTTCAAAAGCGAAGGCAAAGCTACTCTGTCCCACTTTGACACAGCTCGGTTTGGGTAAACTCCCAACATTTGGCCCATGGACTGCAGCTGAGACCGGTCCGTTCACAGGTTCACCTGTGGGGACGTTTTATGGCTTTGCAGAGCAGAGACTTCCCTGGTGTGTGTTCATGTGTGTGTGTGTGTTACACGTGGGTCTTCTGTGGCGATGAACAGCAGTTATTGTCACACAGGATTCGGGGTTAGGAACACGGGGGCATTTATCGGCCACCAGCCGTCCGTGGCACCGCCACATCCGCCGCGCCTTCAGCCGTCGAGTCACTTCATACTTTTCCACCATGCAGACTCACTTACATCTCATTTCACTGACCTGAGAGAAGTTCTTGGCCCTCATCTTGACTTCCTTCTCCACCAGCTGCTGCCGGTGGAAAGTTTCATCCTGCAGTCTTTTCTCGGCCTCCTCCCTCCTCCTCCTCTCCTCCTCGAGCATCTGACGGCGAGCCAGGCTCTCCCGTTCCTAGCGGACAGCGCTTTCATTAAATATTTTTTTTGATCTGTGGAAGGGTTTCGCAGAGCGCACGTGTTCGGCTCTTCATACATTTATGTACATTGTGTCCTGCTGGGAGCTGCCCACAACCTCGAGCTGCTGACCACCGTGCAGCTTCCACAGAGGTCCATTCTTTAAACAGAAAACTCTGTTATTTGGAGGTGTAATGATCAGCCTGGCAGACACACACAATGCATTCATGCAGACTCAAAACAAGACTAAAAGTGGAGAAGACAACCAGGAGAAGATTACAAAAAAATACTGCAATACTACAACTGTCTATAAGCCGTTTTTGAGTCTTATTCTCTTTCAGAGCTCAGACCTTTGTGTGAGATTTCCTAATTGGAATGGGCCCACAGTCGGGCTCAGTAAGAACAGAGGATAATGGATGGGATCGTCTGAGGTTCTTCATCGAGGCACAAAAACAAAGAAGTGCAAAGTCCAATAAAATAAATAGCAGCTCTGCGCTGCTGTCAGGAACTTTTGATTTTTTTAAAAATGCGAGTTCAATTCAGAGTTATCGACAAGAACGCTGCAAGAACTCTCATCGCTCACCGAGTATGGATTCAGGATAATCAGCTTCGAACGCTGCAACACTTGTGACGGTGTGTCTTACCCGCGATTCGATAAGTCTGGCTTTCTCCAGCTGCGCCTCCTTCAGCATCTTCTCCATCTCCTCAATCTTCAACGCGTCCACGCCTCCAACACTGCCATCAAACACGACGTTAGTTACTACACAAGGTCTTCACAGCAATAAGTCGCCACACGCTTTACCCCCAGGACTAGATTTGTAAAAATTCCTACAAAATAAAAGCATCTAAATCCCAAGAAACAGATGAAACCTCTTAATGAGCATCAACTAAGTGAAGGAAAGATTAACCAAAGGTCACATTACAGTATTAATCATGTCAGTGGAACGACTTCAGCATGTCTCCTCCCTGCACTCTTCATCACAGCTTAAATCCCATTAAATTCATGTGCAAAGCCGTCATAATGTTGCTCCAGAGAGCTGCAAACAGCCTTTGAACAATGAGAGCACGCTGCGCTGAGGACTGCTGCAGTGCACCACACAGCTTGACCCACTCAAAGATGGCCTCCAAATTAGCCCACTGTGGATAAAGACTTTGACTCACAGAGGGAGTGTGAAGATTAGCAGCCTCACTGTGTCTTTTCATTGCGCATGTATATACTGGTATCTCAATTTAACATTTCCAAATTTATACAGCGCCAAATCACAACAACAGTTAATCATATATTGTAAGGTAGACCCTACAATAATACATACAGAGAAAAACCCAACAATCATATGACCCCCTATGAGCAAGCACTTTGGCGATAGTGGGAAGGAAAAACTCCCTTTTAACAGGAAGAAACCTCCGGCAGAACCAGGCTCAGGGAGGGGCGGCCATCTGCCGCCACCGGTCGGGGCGACAAAGGCACGCTGTGAATATGCTCGTACATGTTTGTAACAATAACTCTGGACTCAGGCTCCAGATCTGATTGATAACTTTTATTATCAATCAGATCTGGAGCCAATTTCTCAGGTTATAATGTTCAGCAGTGAAACTGAAACGGGGACCAAATATTTTCAGCAACAATGATTCTGATATCAAATCTGATCTTATAGCTGTTGTGTTGTTCTCAAAAGCTGACGGCCAGACACTAGCACACATTCAACATGTTACGCTCCCAGGGTTTATCTGGGAGTGTGTTACCATCAGAGAGCCAGTGTGCGCACACATGGACAGAAACATTAATATAAAAACACACAACCAGGGTAAACTCATAGTCCGCTCAAAGCAAAGGAGCTGTTACAGTTAAACCAGCAGGGCGTGTGTGTGTGTGTGGACGGGTATATACATCTTTGTGGGGACCAAAAATTGGAAGTTTACTATTCTCGTGGGGACCGACAGCCCTCGTGGGGACCAAAACCCCGGTCCCCATGGGGTTGAAGGCATTTTTCACACTCAAAACG
>VOQK01016899.1:5304-20224 GCA_015052645.1 Benitochromis conjunctus
GGAGCAGTATGTGGGGGACGGTACGGTGCTCAAGGGTACCTCAGGGTAGCCGTTGGGTGGATTCGAACCGTCGACCTTCCGATCCAGGGGCGAGCACTCTACCTACTGAGCCACCCCGCCCCAAAATAAATAAAAACACATTTATTTTTTTGTCTCTTTTTTGTACATACTGTGACGAGGGAGTTCCATACCTGAAGAACTGGCTACACAAGTTTGAATTTATTTTGAATATTCCACACACAGTCAAATGTATACATACAACCCCCACTTCTATTTGGTTAAACATCCCTTAGCAAGGTGCAACTTGACCGTACACTTTGATAGCCATCAGTGAACTTTTGACATAATTCTGGCTGGATAGTTGACAACTCTTCTTGACATAATAGGTAGAGTTTCATTTAAGATGTTGGAGAACGTCCAGCACTACTTACTGGAAGATTTAAATGATTCTATGTATATATTTTAGTCTGTAGGTATAGAATAAAGTTGTGTGTATTAGAGAAAATACAAAATAAATTCAAATTTATGGCCTCAAGTCTTTTTAAAGTGCATATTGTATAATCATTCCACCATAGAAAAAGAACAGTTTAAAGAGACCGAATCATATTCACGCCCATTTAAACTTCTGACTACAACTGTAAATGGACTTGTTATTGCATCTACTCTATTTAGGCACTCCAAGTACTTTATACAGCATGTCTCATTCATCCATTCACACATATATTCAGACTGTGTACTCTGTCACAATGCATTGGCAGCAACCTGGGGTTCATTACCTTGCCCAAGTATACTTTAGCAGACTGGAGCATCCAGGAATCAAACCACAAATCTTCCACATGCTCTAACTTCTGAGTCACAGCTACCCCTGAAATATAAATCATATAATTTGTAAAGTCTATACAGTTTCCTCTGAAACTGAAGAATTTGCAGCAGGTTTGCAGTGGCCTTTCATTTCAGTATGTGAAGCATGTGGTGACCTGCTGACTTTAACTAACTGCTAGAATCTATATTTTTCAGACATGGCAAAAGCTGGAGCAAGACCTTTTAAAATAGCAGACAGAGTGGAGCTGATGTCACTGGCTGGCCCCATCACTGCCACATTTGAGCCACATCCTGCACTCATCATCTCACCTGTTCATTCACCCCTTACCCCACTTTACATAAGGAAACAAGCCAAAACTGATTGCTTCTGGGCCTGTCTACTAACAGTGCATCTCCCCAGCCATTCTTCACTCTGCCATCAGGCTATTATGCGGTTCAGCAAAACAGCCTCATTGACCATAAAAAGAAGGCAGATAAAGAAATACGGTGTGTGTCCTCCAAAGCATGAAGTGATAAAATTCAAAAACCTTTTCAGAGAAGAAGCAACAACCGTATCATTGATCAGTCATCGAGCAGTCGACTCAAGCTAGGCCTCCTCCTGGAAATTCATTTCTGTTTTTAATGATTATAACTCATAGCTGTAGTGCTGTCCTCAGCAATTTGGTATCTCTCTCTGGTTGTGACCTTGGTGGAAAAACAAGAGTCAAATCAATATCAGACGGACATGCTGTATGTTGGGGATTTATCCCACCTTGAAGGCAGGTTGATTTTGATAAATATGTTCATTTATTTGTCAGCAGGGTTTAGCTCTTTAGTTTGATTTGTGGCTCCTTGGGATGTGACATTACCCTTTAGATATAGGTAGGATAAAGAGGAAAAAACATATTTTTTTGATTCCCATCATGGCACCAAGTATCCATGACTGAGGCCCATTTCCTGGTCATTTTCCCTTATTATAGTGTGACAGCATCTCAAGGTGAAAAGAACCCCAGACAATAAGGCTGCATTCAGATCTTATAGCGACCCAGATCTGTATTCTGTACCAAAGAAGGCAAGCTGAGTTTTTGTCACCAGTGACCTACAAAACTAGGCAAGCTTGATAAATTCTTCAGAAATGAAAAGAAAGCATGTGCATCCTATCAGACCTGTTTAGCATGCAGTCCTGGGACTTGATTTGTAGTTGTAGTCATTGAATATTTACAGAATTTACACATCAAGTGGAGCACACTGCTTCATTATTCAGTTTGTTTGTTGTCGAGTTATCAGATGGCTGCTGCGTCGTCTATTGACGCTGCTCCTGTTATCCACCAATAGTGACTGTGGCTCCATGTTGTTCTGGTATACATTTCAACGACTAATAATGCTAGCCTTATTAGAGTAACAGTTTCATGCCCTGATTTATCTTGTCCTGCCATATGGTAGATGTCTCAACTAAGGTGGACTCCAGTGACAATTAAATTTGTCATCATTGGGCCCTGAGTTTAAAAAGGTCTGGTTTTTGCGTTTGCAGTCTGTAGGAAGAGAAGCCAGCTCGTCAATCTTTCAACCCAAACTTCCATCTAAAAAAGAAGGAAGTGCACATTTGGAGAAAACTGGTAATATCATATCATATCCACTGAAACAGTGCTGTCCACGTGGAAACAAGACTGACCTGGATAATACAACAAGCTTTGTGTGATGGATCAGAGGGGTTTTGAGTTGGGGAATTTGTGCTGACTTCACTGTCCTGGTTACACTTTCATCTTGATCCTGTTGGTCCCCCTTTGTGTAAAATAAATAATATTGGCATGCACAAGGCTGATGCCTCCAGACCTGGCAGTAAGAAAAAGAATCTTAACCATAACCACCTAACAGCTAACCTTGATGGTTAGGATTAAAGTTGGGTTTGGTTTGACCAACATGCTCAAACAGCAAATCCATCTTCACAGACTGCCATGTTAAAATATCCAACATGGGAGAGAATTCACATGTTTACAGCCTGTTGTCCTGAAGCTTAAAATAAGGTCTGTGCCTGTTGTTTTGATTGACAAGTATGGCTGCTAGCTTCTGTTTGCTAGTCCTCAACCGGCTAATTTAAGCCAGTGAGCTAGATATTCTTGATTATATTTGTGCTGTTAAAGACATTTTGGGCTCCAGTTACTATAGCCTAACCCTCACTTCTGCCTTCAGAAAACTCAAGAAAGCTACGATCATAAAACTATAAAGCACAAAACCAGGAGCTTACAAAAACCGAGAGCTTGCAAATCAACATGTTTTTTGTCCATTTTTATGATCTAAGGCTGAATGACTACATGCAAACTACATGCTTAACACAGTCCTTAAAGTCTTACATAATCTGTCCATGCATATTAAATTATTCTCTAAATAAGATCAATGAGACTTTGCAATGAGTCATAAGATTAGCTAGATGAGTGTGTTTTTGTAAAACTATCATATTTCCTACTATCATAGTCTTTTGAGCTGAATTATTTGTAAAATTTTTGTGATCAGTAATGTGTAGCCATGCAGGCACAGCAGTCTACTTCAGTTTATGGAGAGCCTTAGCATCTTTGTGCACTTTGTTTTGATCAACTGTCAGATTCCCACTGGCATTAATGCTAATTAATGATGCTCCGTGTCTAGTAGGCATCTTTGCTAACACATATATTGCTGAATTCATTAGCTGATAAAATCATAAATAGCATGTGAAAAAAACAACAATTCATTTTCAGTTGTTTTAAACAAAATTTCTTGCACAAATGTTAAAAGCTATAACAGTCTTTGTTTTTCACGACAGTAAAATTAATATCTTCTGGTTCTGGACTGTTAACTGGACTGAAAAACAAAGGTTTGGATTTACTAGTATTTTTCTTTAAAAAAATAGCCATCTGTATTTCTGTTCCAAAGGCTAATATTTGAATAGAAATACCATTAAAAGCTTTTCCACTTTTTTCAATAAAATTATTTGCAAATGGTTTAGTTCTCTACTCACTTTAGCGATACAGGAAAATACGATTATTTTAGTCCTGAGCTGGGGTCCAGGTAGCAGCCTTTGCCCAGTTCTTTCCATCTGAAGATTGAAAGAAACAACTGATTTCATGTCAGTGCCTTTAGCCTGATTTAAGTATGTTATGATTTTCATTAAAACAATCTGCGTCTGTTGTTTGCTTATTGCTTTTGTCATGGAAAATAAAAACAATAACTTGACTTTCTAAAGAAGAATGAAGTGAAATAGTCTGTTTTTCATAGATGAAAAGAAGACTGGTTTCATCAAACTGAGACAGCGCTCACTCGCGCTCCACTGTGACCCCATTGGATCCGATGACACAGATAGCGGGGGAGTTAGTGGAGGTTAGTGTGTTTGTGGCTGATAAGGTGGACAAGGGAGGCTGTATCTGAGATACCGGCAGAAACACTTATCTCGATACCAGAGAGAGTGCTCTGCCAATGCTGTGCCCTATCTCACAAGAGGTGATTTGGAGCCTCAGCTGACATGTCATACTGAAACTGCCCCCAAAAAGTCTGTCTCTTCAACCAAAACCAATTTCCCATTTTGACACGAAGATATGGAGAAAACGAATGTTGACAAATGAGACTGAGTCAGTAGTACAGCAGATTCAAATCTTGGCAGAGTTTTTACAGCATTGTGATCTGAGTCATGGCTCACTGTGATGCCCATTAATATTCTTTATGACTCCTCCCCTGCAGTGCCTCGGTCTTGCACTGCTGTTCTCACTGGGTCCAGATGGAGAGGTTGGATGCTACTCATTGTTCATGAGCTTTTTAACATGCTGGCTGCTGGTGACCGACTGTTTATTGGTGTGACCCCTGTGTGGTGTGGAGGCTTGGCAGCTTCATATAAGTAGCCTTTACAGCACGTCCACCTGCTGTTTTCTCCAGACGCTTGTATACCCGTGGCCCTCCATTCTACTACTTCCTCTCCTCACCGTTTACACTGCACTACAATTACTATAAAAATCTGACTTTATCTAGTGCTGCTTCTATTGTAATGCTATACAGAGGTATTGATGTCAACTTAAGGGACTTGTCTAAACTTACCATGTAACGAACACCTTGCTTTATCAGGTAAACAGCTGCTGGGTGGGTGTGTAATCTCCTTGCAATCTGTCTAATTTTACATGATTGTCATTTTATACTTTTGAATATGCAATAGGTCACACACAAAGGTCAGGAATTCTTCTTTTAATTTAGATCAGATACAGTCAACATTTCTCATCTGTTTTCTAGCAATGTACCAATATATTAGCTGAATATTGGTACCGGATGATACTGGTGCTGTTGACTGATATCAGCATGTTGCAGATAAGATTACATCACTGTCAGGTCCCATTAATTGGATAATGTGTTTGATAAAGCACTGAAAAACTTTAAAACAGGTAACTTTTTATAAAGGTGTTCTTGTTTCTCTAGAACAAAGGTGGGAAATAAAATACATAAAAACAAAAGAACAAAAGAAAAAGAAATAATGGCAGTGGCTGTTGGATAAAATTTTTAGGGCATCCCTAATCTGTTGTCATTTCCCACTGATTGTTGCTACATATGTTTGGTAAAAAAAAAAAAAAATTCCCATATACTGATGTTTGTCTTTATACAACTATGAGACAATAGGAAGTATAAGGTTTTTCTTTGAAAACAGGAGCTATTTATTTATATTTTCTCTCAGTAAGTGTGAGTAACAGTGTAGGTTTTTATGTAATCAAGAGTGTCAAACTTATCGCAGTGCCATGTGTTTTTCCACATGGCCAGAATTGGGCCATAGGCCACTATTTGCTTAGAAACGAAGTGCCAGCTATTAGTCATGAAACTCAGGAATGTGAAAATTCCGACCTCAAGTCACTACTGACAAATGTATTTGTTGACCCACATCTGTTGATGTGCAGATGAAAACAATATGAATTTAGGGAACAGAACTTGTCCCATGTGAACTATGTTAAATGTCTGAGTTCCAGGGTAACTCGAATGGTAAATTTAGGCATTTCTGGGCAAACATGCCAATGAGTTTTCATGGCCTTTCAAAGACTGCATGTTTTAGCACTTTACACGGCTTTACACTGGAGGTTTATTTGCTATTTCTATTCAAACTGGATGGAAAAGATTTTCTTCCCCCCTCTTCAGTAGCAATGGAAGCAAGCATGTTGGCTGTGATACACGGACATCTGTTTGTCCTTGTCTGTGATGAAAGCCTGAAGCATGTTGCGTGTCCAAATTGGGAGTGCCTTCCATTCAAACACTTGTATGAGCCTAACGACCCCGGGCACCCGGGTCGGCTCTTCATTGGCTTCCCTGTTTTTTACCATTTTCCCAAATTTAAATTGTCTGCCCCTCTCAAAAGGGCTCCCATCACGTTTCAAAAACATTATGGCTGATGCATTCCAATGTGTGAGGTCACTGGTGGTGGCAAAGTGTCAGAGCAAAGTGTCTACCACAAATGTTCATCTATTGGTTGCCTTCAATGAAGGGCCAGGCAATACAAAGGCATCCCGGATCCAACAGCTCTAAGACTTCCACTTCTTTCCCGTTACCCATTAGCTTCAGAGGAACAACCATCTGGGATGGTTAAAACACTGGATTTCTTTGACGGGGTGTCTTTGTTTTTGGCGATGACTAATCTGAGTAAGCTTTAGTGGGAAAGGGGCAACGCTGTAATTAACTTTCTGAAGAACCGCTGTAAATTCCAAGGCTTACAAATACTTTTTTAAAAAAAAGAGAGAACAGGAAAGCAAAGCCCTTATAAATGGGCACATCATCGTCTAGTAATTAATAAAACTGGATGCCTGCTAAATGATTTTCCTATGATGATGCCTTTCAATTCAGGAGTGAAGTATACAACATAAGCAGATATCAATTGAAGTGAGAGTTTGACAAATTTGATATTATTTTTAGATCTTATTATTATAGATCTGGGGAATTATTCTGGTGGATATTTCCTTAAGAGGACAATTTTTTTTTTTTTTTAAGTTCAGCTATGGTCCTACATGAAAATTAGGGGATCACCAAAGGCAGTCTGAGTTATTCTTTGTCAACCATGAATCTGTTATCAGAGTCCAGATTAAATTATCTTGCACTGTAAATAATAAATTATGTCAAATTTGGCTGAACTTCAAATTCAAGCTAGACATTTAATCAAAAATCAGCAATGAGGAAAGACAAAGAGAGGAGCAGCAGAAGAGACAGTAAACGTTGTCCGGACCTGACTAAATTAAACATGAGGTTCATTTAGTCAAACCAGAGCATTTCTCCTGAAATTATTGTTCATTCTCAATCACCAGTGAAGGAGCTAAGTGGGGTTAAAGACAGTCACCCTCTAATAAAGCTTTGTAGGGCACGGAGCATTCGGAGCCAACAGCTGTCTAAACAAAGGCCTGTTTCCCACTCATCGTTACACCAAGTGTCACTGTCAGTTGCTACTTATATGCATAGCCAACGCATCATGAAACATTAATATGCCAAGCCTGCGCTACCAGTGACGGTAACACAACACTCCTGTTACTCAGCCATACTCAAACCCATGTTTGACACAGAAATAGGTCAAAATTACTTGTAAATCTTCTAAGCGATATTTCAGGTGGATATGGAAGGTCTGCAGTGGACCTGAAGGCTTGGATGGCTGTTGAAACACAGCCAGGCTCCTTCCCTGTGTCTGCAGCTTCTCATCATACACAATTACCATCCAGCACATGCTCCCCTGGTATCCCGTGGGTCTCCTGTGGGTCTCATCACTTCTCGCCTTCTGCACCAACTTACCCATTCACATTCTCCCTAAGATGTACATAAAGGTTTTGATATCAGCCACCATGAGGATGTGATTTTCTTCAAACAGCTTCGAGGTGTAAAGTTTAAATGAATAAATCCCTACTCTGCCTGCCTTGAAGAACAGCTGACACACCTTAAAGGATTTCACCAGCTTTCGGTGGAAAACCCAAAGTTTTGGAGACTGAAAACTTTTAAGAGATATATATTTCTGAAATTTATAGCAATATAATTTTCTAGCAAAAATGCCTTTGAGTCTCTTACAAATTGAAAAAGGACTTTCCTTGCTTTATACTGTAGATAGTAGACTGATACTGATGCTGCTTCAGTTACCAATGACAGCTGTATAATCTGCTAATGTTACGCTATGTTTACCACCACACTTTTAGGGAGTCGTGACCACAAGGGCAAAATTTTCTACAGGAATGACAGAAGACTAGCATTAAGTGTTATATTTTATTTTCTGTCCAAAAAAGAAAAAAAAACACAATTGGGAGCAATCCTGACATCCCATATTTACTGTCAGCACTCATTATTAGTGAATAGATCATTTACTAATCTATCAAGCACCCTCAGGTTGCTGGTTTCTCTTTCTACAAACCTTGATCGGAAACAAAAACATGAAGCTGACCTCATGATAAGAGGTTGGGAAGCACATGGAAAAGTATGGCCAATCACTGTGTGTGTCAGTCACCACATGTAATCCGATATGTTATACTTTTAGAAACACATTTTTGTGTGTGTGTGTTCCTGGAGATAATTGCCCTCCTACACCCATCCCATTATTTTTATTTCTTTGAACTTGATTTTTATCCACCTAGTTTCACACATTTTGATTTCTGTGAATATAGATGAAGTGACGATTTTCCACTTTTGCCACTGACATGTCTATGTGTTCAAGTCCTCCAAGGGACTGACTTTTTTTAAACTCAATTAATAAAAGTAGGTTAGGTTTATGGTATTAAGACTATCTAGCTAGGGTTAGCCAAGTACTTGGTTTGTTAGAAAATTTTCTTGGTTGCCAGGGTGATGCAGGGCTGCTGACAGTCTCAATCATAAGTGTGATTGTATGGATGCAAACACAAGACATGTTTCCTATTGTATTTGTTTCAAACGCGTGCTGAGCTTAAAGAAATAAAACTATTTGTGTCTCTTTACACAATCAAATAGCTTATTTCTGAAGACATTTTTTGCCATGAGACCAGGCTGGTGTGTTTGTTTCAGCGAGGCTGCCGCTTTACAACAGGCACTGTGTATGTTGGAGATCTGGGACAGGAACCAACCAGCAGCATCTAATGCAGAGCAGCTGTCTGTCTCCTGGGTTACAGAAGCCTACTGTCTGCTGGCAACCATAAAGTGTACAGCTGGACCTACTTCGACAAGTAGTGCGAACACACATGCACACTCACACTCACATACATTGGACACACACATACTAACACTACCCATCTTGGCATTGCTGTGCCATCGGACCATAACTCAGCATCAGCCTTATTGCAAGTAGAATAATTCAGCACATTATGGCACTGTTCTATTTATAAAGAGCACTCTTTTTTTACCTGCTCTCTGGTAATAATAAGGAAATAGCCGACAAGAGGAAAAACTTTTCCCAGTAAAACATAATTGGCAGCCAGGTGCATGCAGTAAAAAGCACAATTAAGTCAGTCTGAAGGCTTGGATTACAAAACATAGAATGAATTACAGTAACTGCTTTGCAGAGCAAGCAATGATTCTCCATGTGAGATGAGAGTATAGATTTCAACATGGTCACTATGACTGCCACGAAAACCTGTCAAAGCACCTCAGAAATCAAAGCAAAAATCTCAAATATTGGTCTTCTTACGCTAATTACACCAAATTTTCATTATTGGGGGGCAAACATACCAATAAATAATCAAAAAGATTTTTTTCTAATGCCAATAACCATTGCAGTATCTCTGCATATCATACAATTGACCAAAACACAATATAAATCTCTGTAAAAAGTTTGAATATACACTAATGTGGAAGGACAGAGCTGAGACAGTGTGTTTGAAGTTATCAAGTTGTTAATCACTGCCGTTTCATTTTCAACTTAATTAGGTAAGTCAAGCAGCCATTCATTCACTCTTCTCTTATTCAAACACTGGCTCAGTGCAGGTAAAGGAGGTGACTTACCTTGAAGAGAATGTTTGCAGCCTCTCCACCGATGAGCAATCTAAGAAGCCTTGAGGAGAGCCTTATCAGCCAGCCCTGACAAATGTTCTCACCGGTCTGTATCTCTCAGAGCACTGACAGCTCTGTCATCTTCCCTCTTCTCTCTGTTCTCTTTGAGTGTTTACTCGAGTCTACCTAGAGAGCCAGCTGATGTTGAGCAGCCAGTGAGGAGAGAGAGAGAGAGAGCGAGAGAGAAAGAGAGGGTGAGAGAGTGAGTGAAAGAGAGAATTCCCTTTCTCTTAAACAGTAGACCCTCTGCGGTCAGACTCCACTCCCACCTACTGCTCTCTTAAATGCCCACCCCACCACCTCCACCTCACCCATTCACCCTCTCCACAGCATTGTGACTGAAAGCGAAGGAGCTGAAACAGGACGCCTCAAGGCTGGAAGAAGAGAGAGAAAGAGAGTGAGACAGAGAGAGAGAGAGTAGGAGAGTGAAAATGGGAAAAGGGGGGTGGGGAGGTGGGTAGAAGGGGTGGAATGGGATGGGGTGATGGTTGGACCATTAGCAGCAAATTGCAGCGGGCAAGCCAATGGAAAGCAAGATATGAGTGAATGCAGGGCCTGCATTAACATAGCATTAAAGGACTTGAAAGCAGGGAGTGAAAAAGGGCCGCCAAAGGCTCCGTTTGTGAGATTGATGAGCCCGGGTAACAATGAATATGCATTCAAATGATGTGCTGGACCATGTTGAACATATCATATTAAAGGAAAAGTTTTATCTAGCCACTATTGCTAGTTTCTGATTGCTTATACAAAGAAACAAAAACAAAAAAAACAAAATCTTACTACACCGAAGAACGGCACCAGAAAAATCCTCATAATCCATCTGGCAATTCAAGACTAGAAATAGCGATCGATCTGTTGTTTAAATGCTTTTTAAAAAAGATTTTTACACTTTCTGACCCAAAGTTCACAAACATACCAATGTCAGAGGAATTACTTTTGAACCTGGAAAATGACGCCATCTTAAAGTCACATAAATTCTCTGATGTTTGCAGTTTATACAGCCGTCAGTGTGTCAAAACTGTCAATACACCATAACACTTTTGTGAAATGTTTGTGATCAGGGTTCTCCAGTTTCAGTGGAATGCCAACTCATGCATGCTCACGCTAGATCTTTTTAGATGCAAGTCGTGAAACTTGGCAGCCTTCTTTGCAACTGGGGAGTTATTTTAAAGCATCTGTCTATCGATCGATCTATGTAAATGAACAGTGGTTGCAGAGAAAAAAAACTATATTTATAATAACCAGTGAAATATTTATGAAAGAGTTCACCAATTTTGCAAAAAAAAAAGGTTTTGTTCTCCTGTAAGTTATACATCAAATACACATGCACACAGAGTCACAACAATATGGTGTCATCTTTTTGTGCTTGTTCTTTCTGATGCTGCCACATCAATCACAACGGTAATCTGCTCCTTGTCAACCACCACTCTGTCTTGTTTGTTGGCCAGTAGCTGCTTGTCTGTCTGGAACTTGAAGTCCCACAGCCCTGCCATTCTCAACCACCTTTGGCATTGTCACCCATCAGTACTCGGGGACTTCTAGTCCATATGCAGCTCAGCTGTTTCCGGCACTCTATCCCAGTGACTCAGCTATGCTTTTATATTCTGCTGCTATGTGCTGTACAGTCTCTGAGGCACCTTTGCACAGCCTGAGCCTGCAACTTGGGTCCTGATGGCTGTGGCAGACTGCCTGGATCTGTTGCTGGGGGCTTGTTCTTAAGTTTTGGGTTTTTCTGACTTTATTTGATAGATACAGTGAAGAATTGACAGTGAAAGGAGAGGGAGAGAGAGAGGCAAAAGGGCCGTGGCTCAGACTCAAACCCGGGCCGGCCGCTCTCAGCCATATGGCTTACCAACCTTTTCTAGACACTGGTAAGATTTCTCAATCTTAGCCTCTTCCTCTATCTTTTGGTCAGAGGGTCAGAGGGCCAGAGGGCCCGGTGGCGCCAGTGTCCGGCAGCCTCGCCTCGGTCAGTGCGCCCCAGGGCAGCTGTGGCTACAATGTAGCTTGCCATCACCAGTGTGTGAATGTGTGTGTGAATGGGTGAATGACTGATTGTAGTGTAAAGCGCTTTGGGGTCCTTAGGGACTGAGTAAAGCGCTATACAAAATGCCAGCCATTTACCATCTGTAATTGGTACATCCCATGCAGGGGCTTAGTCATCCATGATAGTTCCTCTTCCTGTTTCTCATCACCGTCTATCTTCAGCTGCCCGAAGGACTCTTGGAGCATCTCATTGTCAGGATGCAAGCTTCATGATGTGCTCATGGATACTTCATCCTGGCTCTGGCTGCCACTGATCCTAGTTCTCCTTTCCGTTGCAGTAGAGCCTGAGGGTGGAAGCCTTCATGGTCCCATTGAGTTCCTGATTAAGGTTACCAGTTCAGTATTGTAGCCTTGTAGCCAAGCACTCTAGTATCCACGTGTAGACCACTGAGTCAGAGACTTCCTCGTATTCAGACCATGTACGGCACATTATTATTAGTATTAATAGTATTATTAGTTTATTATTCAAATGATTACTTTAGTATCTTTGAATTTCAGATTTCCCAGGATCCTGCTTTACTCCGTTCAGATTACACTGGACCTGTGACTTTAAGCTCTTTCATGAGAGTGTGGAGGGTGTGACATTTGTTAAGTCAAAATATCACTCCTAAGACTGATTGTTAAAGCCTTTACTGGTGGTACTGGGTTGGGTTCTGTTCTGTGTATAACCTCTTTACATTTCCCAGTTCACTAGCAATCTATCCAGGTATTGATTTAGGGTTGGGTTTGCTAAACAGACATTTGGCATTACAGTGTTTTCTGTTAAAAAAAAACCCAAAACAAATGAAAAAAACAGTCCCATTTGGACGTTTCAAAGACGTGAACATAAACAAAACCCTAATCCTAAACCAGGTTAGACCGATGGTAACCTTGTGGATGTTAAAATGGTAATGTATCATACTACAGCAGCTCAATAAAACTGCAACATGACTGTACATTTCTATCTTTTTTGAAGCACCTTTTGGGAAATATGCATTTTGAATCTCAAATGTCTGAAACACTGATAAAGATTGCTGTTATGTGAGTGACACTATTCTAAACATCGGTGGAGTGTACATGCTGAGGTTTACATCAAGACTGAGTGGAGCTTTTCTCTTCAGGGGAAATGATCCTCGTCTTGCTGCTGAGAGCCTGTAGCCAGTCAGGCAGAAAACATCTTCTCTAATCCTGTATAAAGCGCAATGGCACACATGTAGCACAGCTATAGGGTGATAAAAAGCAAAATTCAATGACTTGAGGGACCCTAAATTTTCATTCTCATCCCTGCTCCCCAGGGAGAGGAGGGAAATTTACACAGTCTGGGGGATAAAGATTTTTTTAATGACTTCTTGCTGTAATGATATCATTTAGATGAGAGAACTGGTTGAAGGCTTGGCTATGTATAGCACCTGTTTTAAATGACTGTAAATGTAGAATCCCTGCATCTCTCCATCTGTTCCTGTTCTCACCTTCCTGTTGCACTCTCTCTTTCCTTCTCCCTCCTTCACAGCCCCGACAGGCTTTACAGAGAATTGCTGTGGGAGTTCTCCACCTCCCTGTTTGCAAAGGCGTACCTGTTCACCAACTTTCAGAGCAAGTGAACTGAGCGGGTTTGATTTCCCAGATGACACCCCGTACGTGCATCCTCGCCTGTCATCCAATTTCAAACCAGACGTCTGCTTGAGGGAGCCTATTTTATTTCCATTAGAGCAAAACAAGGTTTGGTTTTATCGGCTGTCTTAACATATACACAGAAGGAAAAGTGGTACGATAACTGAGCATAAAGAGAGAACAGCTACCTGAGTGGACTGTTACTATATAGGGCAAGAGGCATCACTAGGGATTGCAAAGGGACAGGCTATTTTCAAAAACTGGTTCCTGCAAATCAATATAAAATTCAATTTATGAGCTGAAAACGCAATGAAATCAGTTATAAAACAATACACAATAATGAGATTTTGGTGGTCTTCACAATCCTCACTGCAGGAAAATTTCATCTAAAAGGAAAAGTGAGGCAAAGGTTGCCTGGAGCACGTATAATAAGGTCTTCTTGCCACTATATAATTGGTGGTGTCTAACTTGAAGGAAGGAAGGAAAAGGGACTCTGTGGGAAGTGAGACACATTCTGTCAATGACAGTGAGACCTAATTATACGATTGCAGCCCCTGCAGCCATGGTGCATGTCAAAGCGGGCAGCAATAAGGCTGTCGATGGGAAGACACACCACCTGCAGTTGGTGTGTGTGAGCTTTCAGGTGAACTGGAAAGACCTGTTTACCTCATTAAAAATGAATCACAAGGTAATAAGGGCTCTGCTCTCCATTCCTCCCTCCCAATGTCTGTCCTTCATCCATTATGCAACAGTGAGGTGGGGTGGTGTGGGTTAAGTCCTCAGGGAGGGTCACTTGGATGGACACCCAGTCTGCCCCCTCCTCCACAAGCTACTGAAACCCCCTCTATGATTCAATAATGAGAGAATAACACAGCAATGGGGAGTATAATGTTGGCGATGAACACTGCGGCAGGGAGTCCAGGTAGTAGCAGCCATCATCTATTTTTTAGAGGGATTTCTGCATCATAGTGTATTTGTAATAAAAGCTGGTTAAATCTAAGAGAGACTGTAATCTTGAGAAACAAAGTAATAGACTAAAGGTGCTTTATATTGTAAGGTAAAGACCCTACAATAAGAGAAAACCCCAAAAATCAGATGACCAAGCAGTTCAAAGCTCACTCATTAACAGATCTCTTATGCAGGAACCACAGACAGTATTCAAGATGGATGTAGCCACCAGTCTCTTAAAACTTCATTGTTGCATTTTGGTTGTTGCATTTCAATTTTGGGGGTCAGAAGTCAGCTTGGATAGCAAGCTGCAAGGGTCCAATGGACAGTTAGTCATATTAGTTAATTAGTAGGAAGTATTTAGCTAATAAAATACTCCAGTTTCACAAATTTGTTGGGTGATCTGAGCCACACAGCAAGTCATAATATGAGTTGATAATCCAT
The DNA here is from genome assembly GCA_015052645.1 of Benitochromis conjunctus. NCBI lineage: Eukaryota > Metazoa > Chordata > Actinopteri > Cichliformes > Cichlidae > Benitochromis > Benitochromis conjunctus. The sequence continues at coordinate 20,110 of VOQK01016899.1, forward strand.
TATGCTGCCATGCTCCATGACGAGACAACAACAGGAACAGAATAGAGAGGTCCACTGGGGGGGTGAGGCTGAGCAAACAGCAATCAGCTCCCACTGTCTGTGTCTTGGCACCTGT
>VOQK01016901.1:6345-16510 GCA_015052645.1 Benitochromis conjunctus
AGCCTGAAGTCTGACAACCTGGCAGCTCAGCAGAAGTAACACGCAGCACATGGTTGGTATCAGTATCGATAAGCAGGAGTGACCTCCTCCTCCGCCACAGTTTATGTTCCTGCCAGCAGGTCACAGCTGTCACGGTTTACATTTTATTCAAATCAATGTGTTTGTACATCGATGCATGGATTTAATTTGACGGTACTGTGCATATGTAGCTGTTTAGGTCATGACCTACTGTATCAAACAGCAGCTAAAAATATATTGAAAACTAAAGAACGGAATTATTTTACATGTTCACCTGTAAAATATATATATATATATATATAATATTATTGTTAAATATGTTAATATCACAGTGTGTGTCATATAAGAGCTGCAAAGATAAAAGGTTAGAAAATGATGCATAAAAAAAACCCAACACAAGCTGCTTTTTATGTATGAGTTTTCATTTGTAGTGTGTGGAGTTTGCATGTTCTCCCCGTGTCTGTGTGGATTCTCTCCGGGTACTCTGGCTTCCTCCCACAGTCCAAAGACATGCAATCGGTGGGGTTAGGTGAACTGTTGATGTTAATGTCCCATAGGTGTAAATGTAAATTATTGTGTTACTGTTCAGAGTGTACTCCGCCTCTCGCCCTATGATAGCTGAGATGAGGCTCCAGATGGATAGATGGATTTTTAAGTATTTAAGTCAGGCACTCAAACTTAGTCATATATGGATAATACTTAATGCATGTGTTGCATGCTGCATGTGTTTTGATCTTGAACACCTTGGAGCCAAATAAAGACAAGACCTGCTTTACTTTAACGTGTCATCCATAAGAATTAAGTTACAATTTAAGATCAAGCAGGAACTGCATCAGTCCACCAGCATTTTAAAGAAGCTACAGAAGCTACAAACAAACTCCTTTTACACTCTCTAAAAACAATGACTGGTTGAGTCAGGCGTCAGCTCTTTTTTTCCTTTTATTTATTTTTAAATACCTGAAAAATCAATAAGTTTTTTTGTTGTTGTTGTTTTGGCGTTAGTTATCAGTATGAATCAGTATGCATCTACAATGATTGTACCACAAACACAGAAATAAGCGATATGCAACTCACAGGGAAAACAAAAAAGGAATAACCCTTTACCCTTTACTAGTAACCCTAGTACATTTGCTTCACATGCTGTGCATGAGTGATCTGAAATATACTCCTCTTTGACAATGTCAAGAGCGCCTTTTGTAATGGCATCTTCTTTAACTTATTTGACCCGCTAACTTCAAGTCTGACGGCTTCACCTCTGTGGCCCAGTCGGCTGCCAGCTGGAGCAGCTACAGACATGCACAGCACGGCCCTACTCTGACACTCAGTACGCTGCTAAAAATGGCCAGCGAGAGGCTGATCGCTGGGCACCAGGGAGTAGGAGTACACAGCTGTCTACAATAGAGAAGAGGGGGAAAAAAACGAGGCTACATTAAACTGGGCTAATGCGACCTGCACTTGGCTGTGAGAGATGAATCTCAGAGGGAACTTTGGCTCGAACTCATATTTATTAACAGCGTCTGTGTGACCGGTTTATTCCAGATTGTATGTTCAGTAGTCATGTGAGCCAGTCTTCCATTATTTCTATTAGGTGAGAGAAAATGAAAACATCAGAGTGAACTGACAAACTGTGTCAGCTCGGCAATGTGTACGGCAACATAAATAATTCACCAGATATGTAATGGATTGTGGGCTCAGGCTAGTAAGTGAATCATTCTTGACATATGCACGATTTCAGTTCAGTGGAGTGTTCATGTAAACACTGTTAGCATGACAATAATAGCTGATGACAGGCCTGACCATAGTGAGCAAACTGCAATTCTTCTCTGGGTTGGATGTAAATGTATCCTTGTCAGAAGTAGGCTGGTCATCTGTGCGGAAATCTGTGAAACTCCTCACGCTGTCAAACTGATATAAGCGCTGAGAAATCTTCTCGCCACGGTGGCTTAACTGAGACAAATTATTCTCAATTAATTACTGGTGTAACCACAACATCGAGAATATGACAAGCTGGTCACGTCCTCCGGCCAGTGAGAAATTTGGGTTTACTGCCCGTCATCCATTCTGAAAATGAAGTAGTCCTTCTTCCAGCAACCAGTTTATCTTTCAGCAGCTGACAGAGCTGAGAGTGACTCATGGCCCTGAGCGTGTCTGACACGCTGCTGGCATCCCAAAACGACGGCAACGGGCCAAAGCAAAGCATGTGCACTCTTTTTGGTGTTTTTATATATCTGCATTCAATATTGGGTTACATGCATGGTTAAGGATGTAATTACAACTCATTTACTGTATGTTCATGATCAGTGGAAATAAATTAAGAAAGCAACCAAACAGGAGCATGGCTCATTTAGCACAAAGCTGTTATTAAAATGATCCCCAACCATCTTTAATATTGCTTCGCTCATGCGCTCGTTTCCCCACTCAAACATCTGATCACTGTACACAAAAGCAACAAGCTAAATTTAGTTAGAGAGAATAAGAGAATAACTGAACTCGCTGTAATTAAGTGACAACCAGCGCTGTTAAGAAGTGAAGCTAACTCTCAAAGATGGAAAAAGAGTGGTTTCTCAAACGACCACTTGAGTCTTGTGCCAAGAGTCAATCCTCTTAAACCTCTATGTTAAAATTTCCGAACTTCACAACAATATTAAAAATATTTACACAAGCCAGCCAGCAGCTGTACAGGGAGGTAATACTTACATGATTTAACTTGTTAGCTTGCATTAGGTGCAATATTAGGTGCTTGACCACTTCGAGTGATCATTTTGCAACTGAATGGTGCCAAGCTGGCTATTACATGAAATCTGTTTTTAGTAATATGGTGATTAGCTGTAACAAATCTGCAAAAATTGCAACTCTGTTGCTGTTTACATAGAAAGAAATTCCCATGAAGTGCTTCCATTCAGAGTTGAGCCAGAACTTGAATTAAAAAAAAAATTGAAACTGAAATTCATAAATTTCTCTCAAACTGCAAAACGGCATGGCAGCTTGGCAACAATACTTTTATAAAAGATTATAACTAGAATTCAACCACTGAATTGCAAAGAGATGCACTAATCAACACAGAATGACTCATTGAGGCATGTCAGCAATCTATCTGACTTTATAGATCAGACAATTATTTGTAATCATTTGCCAATCTGTCTGAGAGAGACTGCAGTCAGTTTTAGTTAGACTGACGGGTTGGAGATGGGTTGTGTCCCACAGACAGTTCAGTACCTTGTAAAACAGACTTGCTATAATTAACATAAAACACAACTCTATCATTCAGTTATGGTCTCTCTTGGGCTCTTTTGTAAACAGTGGTTCACAAACCAGTCTGTAACATTACATAAGGTTTTAATGCTTTTTTAAATATTATACATATGTATACCACTACATATACAAGGTTTAAATGACAGAATGGCAGAAAGAAAGACACAAAATAGATATGGGAAATTTGCATCTAATTTAAATAAAACTACCTCTGCAATGCTTTACGAAGCTGAGGGGCTTTACAAAAACTTAAAATCCTTTCTGAGGACCAGAACAAATAATTAAAGCGAATGTTTAATTATTAGCATGCTGGTTATCATCATATATTATGAGCCCTAAGCAGCATGTATTATCTGTATTAAGTGATACATCCTCTTTGATGATCAGGCTCAAAGGCATTGATAGCTCCTATTAATCATTAGTGTCTAATCTCCAGATTTCAAAAACCTTTCATCAGAAACGCTCCTCTGCATTGGCATTTCCAGTTTGTAGGCAGAAAGAACCCATATTTTTCACTCAAGACAAAGTCACTACATGTCTGTCAATTATCTCCTCAGGAGCACCTTTGATAAATCACATCCTGTCTAATACATCACAGATTAGAGCATCTACAGAGTGGAACTGCTGCTTATGGTGCTGCCTTCAATGCAATGACTCACCAGGAAGCCACTAAAATATTCAATTTAATATCTATTTGTAAAAAATATCTCATTCAACAGATGGGGATGAGATTTTTTTTTTTTAAGGCTGCTACATGTGTCAATCATCTCTAATATACTGCAGAATGACAAGCGAATAAGGCAAATAGACAACGGCTTCTGTTTTCCATCCATCTATTTACTTCTGCTTATCCAAGTCAGGGTTGTGGAGGTGCAGGAGCCTATCCCAGCTGTCAAAAGGCAAGAGGCATGTCACAAGTGTATCGCGGAGGTAACACAATCACATCCAAATTAGAATCCCCAGCTGACCTAACACGCATGTCTTTGGACTGGAGGAGGAAGCTTAAAACGCCACACTGAAACACCCCAGTCGACCGGTCATAATTGAACCCAGGAGCTTTTTGCTATGAGATGATAGGTTTAAGTACAACACCACCATGCTAGCTCACTGAGTGCATATATGGATAATAGGAACAACGTAAAACTGGCAAACTCAACTCCACCACACTTCTGTCTCTCTATAGCTATAACAACAGCCTCTTGTACAAGCTGAGTTTGGATATAGCAGACGAGACAAGACGTTATCATTTCCCAGTCAGCCTGAACATTTTTTTGGACGAAGATTTCCTTTGCAGCACGACACCTTTCCTAAACAGGCCCATTTTTCATACTTTTATTTAATGCATGAAAGCACTGAAATGCAGGAGACATCAAGTTACAGATGACCTCCTAAACACCGATCATGCCGACTGCTCCATTTCAGTGCTTTCAGACCTCGGGTCAGTTTTGCACAGCAGATCGAGCTATTCTGCTTGAACACCTTTGTAAACCTCTTGGGTCAAATATTACACTTGGTTAGATTCCTGCAAAACCTTTCCCTCGCTGGAGTTAAACACGATACACAAAAGCAAGGCCCTTTCATCCTGAAGTTAAAATATAATAGGAATCTTTTCTCCTTTTGTCTGCGATGTGTTTTCTGCACGCATGCTTTAATTTGATTATGCTTGGACTGACTCTTTCCTAACAAGAAAGCCCTCCAGCCAGCAGCAAATAACCCAACCCGACACAGAGAAACATGCTGTATTTATGCTGTCTGTAAATCTCAGAAGAGATTGTAGGATGTGGTTTCATAACTGTGAAATGATGCCGTCTGAAGCATCCCGATCACTCTCGAGTCTAAAGGGAGAGCTGGGTTTGTATATACCGAAATGTCTCAGACTCACTCCAAGCAATCACACCAAGAGAACGACTGGGACTAAAAATAGACACAGCTCAGAGCTGGACATCGGATGTGAATGACATTTCCATTTCCAAGGAATAGGGCGTCTATTGTGAGATTGCAGTTTTGTGACAGAGGCCAGCAAATTGGAATTATAATGACATTTTCTAGTTTCTCTTTAAAGTTTTTCCAGAGTTTCAAAGACAGACAAAAACTTGTCCGATAATCAGACTGAACAATCGTTTCATTTCACTTGAGGGCTTCTTAGATCTGACAGCGATTAGGGAGCTAAGACAGAGCTACATCTACACAATCAGACACATTTTGCATAAATGATACATCAGTTTCAAAATTATAATAGCATTAATGAACATGCAGGCCTTTCCATTGCCTTACCTGCTTTTCTAAACGATAAACACTAACCAGTTGCATTTTGATTTCGCGGCAGCCTGATCTGTTTCGTTTTATAAGGCAGTTATTTTTGCACTTCTTCTTTTTGCTTCTGAAGCACTTTTGAGTAAATTAGCGAAGACACAGTGAGGCTAATCAAAGTCTGATTAATGGCACTGCAGATGGCCACACGAGGAAGCATTACTGTCCCAGTTTCATAGCTGAATTATTCCCTTTGCCAAAAAGCTGGGAAAAATTATTTTGATAACCAAAGTTAATTTTGTGGACAAAATGGATTTGTGAACAGGCTGATAACAGGCGCTGCCTCTGAAGCCTAATGCCATCATTTAGTTCGGTGGCAGTCACAGGCAGACTGATGCTCCTCTCTGAAAGAAATATGAGCTCAGCATAGTTATTTGTTCCAGGGCAGCACTTTTAAATCAATAAACAAAAGAAATGAATGCAACCGTCTTTCAGCTGTTTTTTTTTTTTACGAATATTTAATTCCTTATAGGTTTTAAGATGAATTAATTAGATGTAGTTGAACATTTGGTCTGGTTTCAGTAGTTTGAAAGTGCTGCATCAAGAAAAAGTAGTTTAAGGCTTTTTTTATTTACTTGGCAGGTAATAAATCAAAACAAACAGCACAGCTATAGAGGCTTATTTACCTAAGAGGAGGTCCAGTTATACAGTGCAGCAGCAGGATAGCAACAGGCATTTGAGAAACTCACCCTAAAGAACTCCTTAGTGGAGCCAGAGTCTAAAGTCCCATAGGCGATCTCTGTCTGCTTGGCCAGATCCTCGGCACTCTCAATGGGAGAAACCATCCTCTCCACGGTGAGGAAGGCAGCCAGGTTGGCCGTGTAGGAAGAGATTATGATGAGGGTGAAAAACCACCACACTCCTCCTACAATACGGCCGGACAGAGACCTGAGAGGAGTAACAAGAGAAAAAGGGAAAAAAAGAGCAGAGGTAGAGACAGGAAATCAGCATGCTCACATCAACACGTTGGGGAGGAAGGGATCGTTTCCCACCGTGTCTCCTGTGTTTGTCCAGAGGTTTATATTGGGGTTCTTTTTCCATCTCAATATTCTTTGACTCTAATTGGGTAAATCTGCATCATTCATAGTTTAAAAAAATCTTTTTTTCTTTTTTACCTTATCACTATCTGAAACCAGCTGTTTTAGTGCTTAGAGCAGTCTTTGCTGCTCATGATTTTAAACTTTGGCCATCATCTACCTCTGTAACAGAATATATATAACAGAAAATAATGAAAGGTTCTGATTACCTAGTAGAAGAAGTTACTAAGGAGAATTTATCCACATTTATCCTGTTGGTGCATGCTAATACAATTTTGAATGCCTGATATAGCTAACGTACACAGCTGATTCATTCTCTGAAAGTAATCGCTGAGCAGCATTAACTCAATGCAAGAGCATCCACATTTAGTTTTGGAACCATTTCAGGTGTGCAGCCATCCCGGACATCCAGGAGTACCCAGCCCAACAACACCACGAAGGCCCCGTGATGCCCCAGAATCTCTGGTCCACAATTAGCCTGAGTTCTGCTATGTTTTATCATTTCTTTTAAAATCACTTTGATGAATTAAAGCAAGCGCCTCTCTGCAGTTTAATGTCAAACAGCGCTGAGCACTTTTTATTGTGCCAGGTAGCTGTGGTTTATTTTATGCTTTGATGTAGTTGAAAATGATGTAAGGCTCTCTGCCTACAATTTAAGACCAGCGAGGACAACTCTGAAGTATAAGCACCACGAGTCTGTTGCTGAAGTCAGGCTGTGATAAGCTCAACCACTTCATCACACAGATACTCCCATCCTGCTCTCTGGTCTTTAACCAATTCTTCACAGTTTTCACAGCAGAGTAAAGGCTCCAACTTCAAATCCGTGCCTCGCAGTTCAACCCCGGGTACGTATTTTCAAATTTGACTATTCTCTCTGGTCCTCTGCTTTAACGATCACACACATACTGACTCGGCTGCTGTCAGATGAACTCTCATTCCTCTGTTCAAATGAGGGCGCACTTCAATCGCAGTGAATCCCTGCATTGCAGATGCGCTGCTCTGTATTTCTAATTTATTGTTTTCTCCGTTTGTTTTTTTATATTTTTGTTCTTGTGCGTTCATGGTCACTTTACCAGACCTACAGTGTGTTTCAGAGATGCTGTGTGAGGACTTTGCCAGTCTTATCTGAAAATCACTCATAATGGAGTTAATCCTGAAAAGAAAATCACAGTAAGGTCAATTTCCATAAGAGATTAGTTGGTCTAAATGTGGTTGTACCAGAGTTAAAGCTGTAGCCACAAAAATGCCCTAGAGTCAACAGAAGGTGTGATTAAGGAATGGAAATCAGAGAATAAATTTCCTCTTGTTAGAGTAGCCTGGGAACTGCTGGTCTGTGTCGGAGCTGTAAGGAATAATTTAGCAAAAATTACAGCATCAGCAGTTTTAATTCAAAAGCTGCGTACTTTGAAGCCAACATAAAATCCCTCATTTGCTGCTTAATTGATTTTTTTTTCCAGTGATGTATTAGCCACTCATACATCTGCACATTCCAGATTTTAAGCAGTGGTGCCCTCTCTGCTCTTTGCTTTAAACATAACATAAATAAAAACTGTTTGTGCAAAAAGACACCCACCCGCCACCACCACCACCAAAAAAAAGAAAAGAAAAACTTTAGGGTTAAAAGTCCAATCAAATAAAAACATCCCCATCTTTGTCATATGGCTTTTTTAATTTTTCCATCAAATGTCAGAAAAATCTGTGGGAACCTTGGTCAAATTATTTCACTTTAGATCTTCAACCACCTTCTCTACAATCTTCCAAAGTCAAATAAGAGCAAGTGTCAGAACAAGAATCCTTGAAGAAGTCAGAGATGGCAGATGGATGGATGAGAGAATGAGTACAGGGTATGACTGGATGGCCATTGTGTTAGAAAAATATATATAGTTATGGAGCTGATATCATTTCCACACAATATACCCTATATGCACCAAGTTGATGACCGTAAAATGGGACATGCAGCAAAAACACGGTAGCCCTCCAAGAGTCATGAGGAAATCAAGCCCCTACTTTAAATGAAATGTAATGACCCCTGTGCATTTTACAGCCCTCAGCATGGTGGATATAAGTTATTTTGTGGATGCAAAGCATCGCTGCCAGCATGCAGCTTCAAAACAAAAAGACGAGGAGTTGATGATGGTGTCTTGCTCGTATAGAAATGGGAGGAAAGTGCAGTGAAGTGGAGCATGAGGTTAGGTGGACAGCACTAATAGCGAAGCTCAAAATAACCTATATGCACCATTGCATGATGGGAACGCATGTATGGGACTATAAAATGCAACGAGAGATGACAAGGACATCGGAGATGTGGTGGAGTGAACACAACAAACCAACCTTGGTGAGATATCGCATCCTTGCTGCATGAAGGCACCCAGGGAGAACCACAGGCTATTAAAAATCCCAAAGTCGTTTGGAGGGTCAGGGGGGCTCTGAGGGTCTTTGGCCTCATCGTTTTCGTCCAGATGCCACTCATAAGGGCTGAAACGGCTCACCAGGAAGAGCACCACACTCACACCGATATAAGCAAAAACTATACACATCCAAATCTCATAGGCCAGTGGATCCAAGAAGGAGAACACCCCAGGCTTGGACTTCTGGGGCTTCTTAATCATAATGGAGATGCCCAAGCTCATGAAGGGTTTAGAGAAGTCTATCACTTCTTCTCGAACCAATGTTATAGTTAGCGGTGCCACAGCTATGTCAGCTCTCTGTGAAAATCGAAAGAGGCACAGAGGGATTTAGTCTGACAGAAAAGAAATGAGAACCAAACAAAGTGTTAAATACTGTAATAGAGTAAATATTGATAAACCTCAAACCAACTCAAATTCACAGCACATTCACAGAGTAAACAGAATGAACATTGTGAAATAGCACAGCTTAGTATATACTGAATAGCAGACCTGTGATAAAGCCCTTCAGAGGGGATCTGCCATTTAAAAATGAGTCACTCAGCATTTGTTAATGTCTTTGTCTCGATCCAAATCTCCTCCATGAATCAAGCGGAGGGTTGGAAGACAGAGGTGGATGAGCTTATGTAAGCAGTTCATGAAATGTGAATCAGCCTGTTAAATTCACCTCCAACAGATCCTCTGCTTTGCCTTTCAGGCTCATCAGTTAGTATGAGAAACAAATGCTGACAAATGTCTGCAGTGACTGGAACAGAATAGACGTGTGCTTCTATATTGCTTTTCTGGTCTTACTGACTGCGCTGTGTAACCTAATCCACATTAAAGAAAACTGAACACAAAGGATTCATCTTGCTGATAAATTCAGGAGGGGCCTTAGTCAAAAGCAGTGTGAATTTATGTACCAGTCAGATTGAGGATCAGGCACTGAATCACGGTCTGCATGCATATCTTTTTACATTCGCAGTCAACCCAATGAGATGTTTTAGCATCATTCGCTCAGCAGCTGAGGTCTCATAAAAGATGCAAATTGTCTTGTTCAAGCCAGTTCGGCTGTGAGTGATCCGCGAGACACATGACAAACTCAGAAAAGTGGATTGTACATGAGGAGGGCTATTTTTTATTTTATTTTATTTTTATGTAGTG
>VOQK01016901.1:85338-98955 GCA_015052645.1 Benitochromis conjunctus
TATAAATTTTTATTATTTTTTTTAAAAAAAAAAAATTTTTTTTTTTTTTTTTTTTTTTTTACCTCTGCACTGCCTCTGTCAAGGTTTTAAGTTCAGCCTCTGCTTTCTGGCTCTGTAACTTCAACTGAACATTTTCCTTGTGAACACCGGCCAAATCTTGTTTCACTGCCTGGAAAGAAAAACATTCCCACATATAACAGAGCATCTTTCACAGATTAGTTTTACTGTTTTTAATGCGGTGCTTAGTTTTTAAGATTGTCTTTCCCCAGGTGGTGTCCTTTAAACCTCAATGGCTCTAGGAACCAAAGTTTTGGTGCAGTCAGCATCATCTGCTGTGGTAAAAAATGTACGAGCATTTATTACTTTCCTAGGCAGACCGAAGTTTATTACGCATCATCAAAATTTCAGACAGCCATGTAAATCACATCAGTTGCCCTGGTACTAACATCCTTTTCCACCCTCTCGAGGTCCAGCTCAGCGATCCTGTCATTTAGGCTGTGTTGGAGCACGCTAGCTCTGTGCTGCTCCTGCTGCAGCTGCTGCTCTGCAAATCTGACCTAAAACAAACACACATCATTGCAGTCCCACGTTGAACACAGTTTTAAATACGCTGGAACTACCTGTACTGTGTGGTATAGCAAAATAATCGCCGTTTTCATACTTTCGAAATCAGTTTTTCCTTTTCTCCTCTTATCTCGATGTCCTTTGAGCGAAGCTGGACACACAACTTGAACACTTTCTCTCTCCAGAGCTGAAGCACTTGAAGGCCTTCAGATCCTTTCTCCACAAGTGGATCCGTCGATGTCTGTGGAAACACACACATATGGGAGACGCAAATACACACATACACTTCAGTGCACGCACCACATGAGCATGCATAATTGTTTTCAAATTAGCCTTGATGTTTTCAAAAGCACTACAACTTGAAATGAGTTTTCTTCTCTCTTTCTCTCTGGGTACTAAAGGTAAACCGAAAATGCTTATCAGTGGACAATATAGCAGTTTTCAAATCAGTCCACTTCAAATCAGTCAAAGAGCCCAATGAAAATAAAAATATAGTTTGCATCCAAAACAGCACCAATTTTCTAAAAACATTTGTGTGCTGAAGACCTGTGGATCTAGGCTCTTTAGTTTCTCATGTCTCTTCATATAATGCCAGACTGACTCAGTGATGTTGAGAAATGGCTCTGTAAGGGCCAGGCCGTACCATACCATCTCTTTTAGTAATTCTTGCCAATCATGATAAAGGACTCTGACTGTATGTTTGAAGTTGCTATCACATGCAGCAAGGTAAATAATCTGGGACTGACCAAACACCTCCCAGATGATATTCCATGACACGTAAGAATCACAACATCTAAAACAGGTTAAACCTTTCCACAGTACTGTGTAATAACAGAGCATCACAGAGGATGTAGCCTCCAACAACAAACCAAGCAGTTTACTGTAATTACCTATTTCTACCAACTATCATCATATCTCAGTCTCAAAAAGAAAAAAAACCCACTCACCTTTTTCACCAGTTTCTCTTCTTGGAGGGCGAGTATCTGATTCACAGAGTTAAGCCTGACTGTCAAAAGCTCTGCAGTTGTCTGAAGAGCTGCTTTCTCTTTGTTCAGCCTCTGCAAAATGGACAAGGTTAAATTACACACAATTAGAGTTAATTATATCATTTGTGCATTAACTCATTCATATTTTACTGTTCTTCCTTTACTCTAGTGAAAAGAACATTTGAAAGTCCCATGCAGTTACTTTGCAGTATGCACATTACAATCATAAGTGTTTATATTGCCTCTACCTCAACAGCTTCACTTAATCGTTCCCTCTCTCCTTTCTCTGGTGCAAGCTGGCCGATGTAATTTCTGAGGCTTTGCAGTGTAGCAGACTGGGTCTCAAAAGCTTGTCCCATTTGGCTGAAAAATAAACAACAACATGCCCCCCACCACACACACAAAAACAGTGACTACAGAGTGCTTTAAATGCTTTAGTTCTGTTCAGTTGTAGATTGATTGAAGCACCTTAAATGTTCTTTCAGTCCACTTCTCTCAGTAGATACTTCCATCAGAGTCCTCTTTAGCTGCAGCAGTTCTGAGGTCATTGACTGAAGTCGGTCCTGTAGTTCACCGTTTGTTTTTTGTGCTGCACCCAACTCTGCACAATGGGATGCATTCAACTGTTGAAGCTGAAAATAAGGACAGCCAAACAACAGAAATTTTAAGACAAAGACAAATAGTGACATAATGACTTATTCATCTTCAATTACACATTCTCACATTACTTGCAAAGTCAGAGTGAAGGCACTGCTCAGTGTTCTGCTCAGAGATACTTCTGCAAACTGATAGTGGTTGTTGGATTAAGGCCCTTAATGCTAAAGGAGGTCACCCAAGTACAAGGTTGATGATCATTTAAACACACCTCCACCTCTTTTTTCTTCTGAAATTCCTCTAGCTGCTCTAATAGCCTAAGAGTCTGTTGTTTGGCCTCCTCTTCAGCCTGCAACCTGCCCATTTCAACCTTCAAAGCAAGCTCCCGGGATTCCTCTTTGCTCCTTTCAGCATCTCTCCTCAGCCTTGTAATTTCCTCATCAGACTCTGCTTTTAGTCTATCAAGCTGTGAGAAAAAACAGACATTTTACAAACAGAAAAAGCAGACTTTATTAACCTTATTATTGTGAAACATGTTAAATTAAAAGTGACTAAAAGGTTTTATTGTGATCACAAAACTGTACAAAAACAAATTTAACTGCAAACCGCCAAAATAAGTTACAAAAAGCCTGTAACTCTCAGGTGATGTATGTCTACAAGAGTGTTGAAATGAAATGTTTTGTCAGTAAACATCATTACCTGTGAGCTTGTTTTTTCTTTCTGTGCGCTGCAGAGACTGAGCTCCTCTCTGATTTGGCTGAGTTCAGACTTCGCCTTGGATAGATCCGTATGTATTGCTTCCATCTCATGGCTGTGTCTGTTGTGCAAAGGTTATTCCAAGTTAAGTTTGTTTAAAACCGTTATTTGCTGACCTCCATAATGTCAGGTTACATACTAAATGTGTGGGGAAAAAAATACATAATATCACTCAGATGTCACATAATGACACAAGCACATCTCCTACCTGCTAAGGGTGTTGTCTTTGTCTCTGACCTCTTCCCTGCATCTTTCTGCAATCTCCTTTAGTGCCTCCACCTGCCCCTTTAACCTCTCTGCTTCAGCCTTGTGCTTTTCTGCTGCCATTCGCCACTCTGATTCCCATCGAGACCAATTATCTCCTCTGTCTTTTGATCTGCATAAAAGGAAAGAGACCACATTAATATGTCCATATTGCCACCCAAGTGACAGACCATATAAAACATCTAGTGGATATACCTGGCTCTACAATCTGAACGATAATCAGTGGTCCTTATGCTGTCTCCTTGTAGCATCAAGATCCTCTGATTTTCCTTCCTCAGCTCCAAGATTTCCTGTTGGGCCTGATTGATGGCAAGCCATGGATTGGCAGGACTTGGATCCCCTGATGATGGTGATGATATCATGCCTTGGTTTATCCAGGAGATGGGTGGCTGTGTCGCCGGGATTTGAACACATCTGTTTGCTCCAGCAGAATGGGCACTTGATGCAAAATGTGATGGGGGTATGAGGTCCTCCGGAATCTCCCCTTCATGAAATAAAACAGCGTCTATGTACTTGAATGCATTAGTTACTCTAACCCAATATAAAGTTCCCCATGTTCCTAAACAAGCCTTTTGTTACGCTGAGCTCACTAAAGATAAACATGACAGCTTCCTGCTCCTGAAGATTAAAATCACTTTTACTTGTTAAACATGAGTTAACGTAAGCGCCAAGTGGGCTACACTGTAAGCTAACATTTGCTAATTAACAGTTTACTGAGCTCAAGCGTTACAAGAATTTAGGAGCAACTTACTCGGAAGTGCTGGTGAGGTGAAATCAGTGGGCAATATCAGCCTCTCCTTTCCTAAATTTTGTCTCTCCATGTTGAATAACTATTGCCACCACACAGGAAGGAAACAGTACACGGCTGCTGTGTTGCGCTTAGCGTTTGTTCTCCCGCGAGTCACGTCATTCTTTACCGTTGCCTTAGTTACGGGTACAACAGCGACATTCAGAGCTCTCGGTTTGGGCCATTTTTGGTCGTGTTAGTGGTTATTTGCTGTTCAAATAACCCACATGTTAGAGTTTCGACGGCACTTGTATCTATATATATGAAATTCGACAAATTAAATACTTTATTTGAGCATAACTGTCACACATTGAAACGCCGCAGTGCATCATGGGAAATTGGAAGGAGAGTAAAATTTAATTGGGTTTTCATTTCCCTAATCGTAGTCTCGCAGGAGTACTTATTTCACGTAAACTGCCTTTAAATATCCCCTGAATAGTAACCCTGCTTTGCCGCCTGTTTGTATGCGTCTCAGTGCAGCGTTTGCTGGAACGAGAAAAAAGAACCGCTCTCCCGATAGACCAAATTGAGGGCGTAAACGTGAAATGATAGCACCATCTGTGGGTGGAGCACAGAAGGTATTCAGTGACGGGTAGCATATGTTGAGAAGAGGGGGCACTGAGGACTAAATTAACTGTCCTTCTGGGCAAATTTAAATTCGAAAATATTTTTGTTTAGATGAAAACAATGAGCAACAGACACTAGCTAGAAAACATGTGTAAATGTAAAAATTGTGAAAATAATATGATATATCAGCTTTCCTGTCCCTTTGTCCAGAAACCACAAGTTTTGACAATAAGAAACACACATTATCATATTTATTATAGGAGAAATATTTATAAGTTAAATAAATCATTAGTCTGTGTCATTTCATTCTTTTGGAGGTGGTTACATGAGCCCTTTATATTCAGGCATTATCTAGATGTAAAGGGATACCATTTAGATAATAAGTGGTAAAGGGTCTCATGTAAATGCACTTAATGAGGTGATAACCTAAAATTACAACATTTTTTCTTTGCCTGGGACTCCCTCACCTCAAGAACACCCAGGGGTGTCTGACAGCCACATCATTTCTGCATAATATAGCCGGCCTTGCAGAAAAGGGCACTCTGAGCAGGCTCATAAGTGCAGGTTTGAATAGTAATTGGTGATAATTTGGTTACGTAACAGAATTTTTTGGGTTGAGGGGCGTCTATAAATATTTTACCCACAACTGTAAAATCATTAGTACCCTTATATAATTCAGATTAAGCACTTGCAAATTTTGGTACATTACTCATGTGTTACTTTCCTCCAGTGATGCACATTTTGCGCACACAACATTTGTGGTTTTAATCCACAAACTGTACACATGTGGCCATCTCCAGATAAAATCCTGTCTAACATTACCTATCTAACATTCACGATAACCAGCATATTTCATGTATCCCGTTGTATTATTTTCCCCTGGTGTCTGCAGCAAACATTTGTGTTTGCTGTTACCTACAGTATATCCTGTTTTCTGTTGCTGCTATGACCCACTTTCCCCCTGGGGTTCATTAAAGTTTTATATCACCTATTTATGGCATTTTTGAGCAACACAGAGACCTTTTAGTTTGATTCATTTACATAAATGATCACAAATAAATTCAAGATGATATGGTACACCGCAGAGAAAGACAGGGAATGCCGGTACGACATGATAGTGTTCATCTTTTATAATATCCTTAATTTGGTGAAGGGGTGGATTGAGGAGTACAGTGGGAGTGATGTGCATTGTTTGGACATGCCTGCAGGCACTGCAGTTTAGGTCCTGAGAAACACAGCAGAGGGGAAGGTGGCTTGAGAAGGGAATCAAATCAAAGAAAGAAAGACAATACTCACTTTTATCAAAAAGCAAAAGGGAGAGAGAGAATTAGTATGTAAGCTTTGTTTCTATAATCAAGGTGAGCATTGACCACCTGCAGAGCATCAAACACGTAGTACATGAAAGCTATAAAGGCCATTTTGATAAAGGCAGGCAGCAAATTGATCTGGGCCCTGACTGAAATGTTCCTTGTTGTGCTCTATCAGGGCTCTTGAAGCAATAGTGAAGAGGTCTGTTTTTGCTCATTCTTCAGTTCTGTTAGGTAAGCCGTAGAACAAGCAGAATCTACAGAGAACCCCATTTCAACCACACCCTAACCCAACTCTCCAGCTTCTGCAGACTTATTTTTCTGATTAGAGCCTTCACTCTTCTGTTTGATTTCAGCTGTTGTTCATATGCCGATTATTCAGATAACCATGTTTGTTTTAATTATATCACTGTGTCACATGATTCCCATACTCCTCTAACTGACCTCTAATTTTCCCAGTATTTTAAACTGACCGACCCAAATTTTTGGTCAAAATACTTAGATCTCCATTTATGAATAACTGGTTCCTCATTAGACAGGCCATCTCATACTTCTACCCTCCCAGGTGGATGTGTCTGTCTGTTTCAGTGACAGTGACCTGTTTTTCTTACCACAAGGGCATTGCCAGCTGTGTACATACAGACACTGTCAGGTCAGCATTTCTCTGCCTTTTCTGAAAACAGCTTAAGCAGTACCATTCCTAGCCCATCTGGCAGCCTTACAAATCTTACGCAGGAGCTCACAGGTGAGTGTGTGACCCAGACCTGGAACCACAGGGTCAGGCAACTCTGATTAAAAAGAAGATGTGGGCCCATCAGGTCAGCTGTAGGATTAAGACTTGAGGCTAGAGAGGTCACTAAAAAATTACCTGACAGATTTATTTCTGGCTTTTCTTGACAGAGTTAGGCGAATACATGCTAAAAATGAATAAATGGCAACTGTTAGATTTGCAATGTTTTTGTCCTTTGATACCCAAAGTACCCTGCTCATGTGGTCTGATAGTTTTGAAACTCATTATGATAAATAGGGATTGTTCCCTGCATGGGAACCAACATATATGCAAAATATTTTCATTTCTGTAAAAAACTTTCATTTGTAACCCAGCTTGAAGCACACTACACTGGGCAGCATCTCTCTCCAAGAAGTGTAGAAATGATCCCTCAGCTGTGCATCATAGCTGTGGCCACTGGGCATTATTTAAAAAAGGATATGTGGGGGAATATGTCTGCTCTGTCAGCAACTGCCCAGACTTTGCCTCATAACTCATCTGTATCGTTGGGACATATTTTAGTGTGATGTTCATATTTTTAGATTTAGTTTAACCACAGAATGCAACAAAAGCATAAGCCCAATTCCCCACATACAGGTGCTTAAACAGAAAGTCAGCAAGCTAGAGAAAAACAAAAAACAATTACTGCAATGATTTGGTTTTTTGGAACATATATTTTCCCCCTTTCCTGTCATAGACTACTTTCCTGGCACCTGTGGTCATTTTGTCTCACAGCTTTTAACTATAGTTTTTTTTTGTTTGTTTGTTTTGTTTTGTTTTTTTGTTTTTTTGCGTATTCAGAGTTTTTAACGAGTGAAGATCTAGTACGAATAATATTTTTTTTAATGACTCTGCTACGCGGGGGTGATCAGGTCTAACATGTGCTGCAAAGCATGGGATAACACTAGAGGGTGGTTTGCAAAATTTTCTATTTTGTCGTTGTTGTCACAATTTGCTAAAAAGGTTTTTGCCAATGCAAATGTGTCTGGAGATCTCTCGCTCTCTCTCTCTCTCGCCGTGCAGGCCTGCTCACTTTACTTTTTGATGTGGTCAGTGGTAGATGGGTTTTACCTCTGCAGAAACGTGTGCGCCCATGAGTACAGTCCGAGGTTTAAGGGGCTTAGTTAATGGTTTCTAAATTGGGATTCAGTCGGGTTTTTTGGATGTGGAATTTAATGCACCGGCGTATCCCAGCGGTTGCCTAGTAACGCGCTGGCAGTGGGCGCCGTAGAGAGATCTCTATGGTGGGCGCTCCATTAAAACCGTTGGCGCTCCTGACCTTGGCGTCGTGAATGCGCAAAGCACACAGACTGTGCGAAGCAGGAGATAAGAGTGAAGATCTGCGCGTTTGATACCGAAACCGGAGAATTATTCCACTCACACACACGCACGAAACGTATTGTTTTATCTAACTGACGGGCATAGTATGGAGGAAATCTCGAGATGGAGCGCGTCTTAGCTTGTGCATAAGCAGGTGAGTAAACCTACTGATTCTGATATTTTTTAATGCTTTTTTTCTTCTCTCCATGAGACGAATCTTTGTTCAGATTGATCACTGACATCTGGGTTGATTGTGTTCTATAAAGCGATTGCTTAGCGATTTACCACAGTGGCTCTTTTCTGTGCACGTTGTTTTATTTTCCCCATTTTATCCAATATTACACCGTCCTAGACCTAGATTAAACAAGCTTCCCAGTCACAACGTGAGGCGCGCGCGCGCGCACACACACACTCACACAAACACACACACACTACAGCAGTTTGTCGATGCTACGTGGGCTGTGGCTTGGTTTTCTCTCTGGGTCTGCATCCTTGCATTAATTTATAAAGCAGTGATCATTATGTTTGAGTGCTACCTACACCTTTCGCGGAGGACATTTTTCCCCCCTACACCAATCCCTGCTCCTCTTTATTACCTTGCTAAATTAGGGGGATTTGGGAAATCCACTAAAACGGGTTTGATCCACACCAGTCGAATTACAAGGGCATTGGGAGCTCGGTAGCCCACTGTTGTCTGACACAGGCTCCTTCTCCAATCTTTTCATGTCAGGGGGGGCCCCGGGCTACCAGGATCCAGTCGATAAGATGTTGTTGAGATTTTTTTATTAGTGGTGAATTGGAGTTGATTTGTGTGCCTGTCAATGATGTAGGTGTAGAGATAGTAATAGTGGGAGTGGAACATGATTACAGCAATCATTCTAATAGGTCTGTAACTAGGATCAAGTCAGTCAAATGGGAATTGAAGTATTTTGGCCTCAGGGAAGCTAGGTATTCACTTAAACCACCTCTGTGGCGCACCCACATGTGTGTGTGCGTAGTGCAAACAAGCCTGTTAGAGTAAAACATTATGGTTGTAAAACAGTTTGTTTTTTTTCTTTCTTTCCCTTTTTTAATATAACTTCGTTACTGGGTTCTGGGCATGTTGCCAGTCTAAATTGCTAAATAACTTGCGGTGTATCATACTTGACTGAGTGATAGCTCAATTTTATTACATGGCCCATTTGGTGTACGCTATAAAGCTTTTATCCACATCTGTCCCATCGCACACCAGAAGAAGTTGGGAAAGCAGTATGCAGGCGCTTTGACTGTCTGCAGTGACGTCAGTGAAACAAAATAAGTATTTTATATGAGGTACAGCCCCAAAAGAAACCACCTCAGCTTTGCTCCGACACTTAAATTAGGACTCTGATTTGATGTCAGATGGAGAAAAACGTACAGATGGGTTGAAAGCAACACTGCAAATGTGTGATGAGAAAGGTAATGCCTCTCATTTCAAGTCTCCATGTTATCTCCTCGATCTTCAGCAGCTCCAGCGTTGCCTTTTCTTTTTCCTGCTTCTTAAACGAGAGACAACTAACCAAGTCTGACTAGTGATTCCCACTGTACAGCATGTTACCGCTAATTTCATAATGGATAATGATTTCACAGCAGGTTTTGTGAAGAGAGAGAGGGCTTTTTCACCTCTAAATGGATCCAAATGATTTATTATCTGTGTCACTTTCAAACCAGGAGATGTGCCCCGATATACAGAAGAGAAAAAAAAAAATCTGGTTCTTTATCTTTCCCATTTAAATGTCGTGGGAGCTGTACATCATTGTCGTATAAAAGATAGGGGATAGAACGAGTCTTGTCCTTTTTGGCTTTTGGTGGAACATTCATAACTGTTAATTAATACAGACAAAGCTGGCCCCAGGCACAGATCTACAATATTTCTCAAATGAACCTCGGTGCTAGTGTGAGAGTAAAAATGTATCTGAATTGTCTCATTGCTTGGAAATGGGAATAATGCAGTGATGTTCATATTGGTTGATGTACAGCACCTGCAAAAGGAAAGGACGAGCTGCCTCTGTTTGTGTTTGTGTCCCTGCCAGTGTAAACAAAATGTTGCAGAGAACGAGGAAAACCGGTGCGCCACGGCTATAGTTAATTAGTGTTTATAATAGTGGAAAGAAACGGCTCCCTTTCTTATTAGTTAGGTTCATCGGGTTAAAAATGGAGCTGTTTAGCAGCAGGCTTTGACAAACCTCGGTGAAGTGCTCATCAATAATCTAAATAGGTTAACAAGCTTGCTTTTGCTTTGCCTATTGACATGCCAATGTGAACCTGATGTTAAGCACATCACTCCTACTGCTGTCCTAGACTATAAGGACTAAGATGGGATGAATTTTGTATTAGAGCGTTGTTAATTGGATGAGAAACTATACATTTTGTTCTCTATAGGTCTCCATGGGACGTGGCTACATTTTATTTTAACACCATGCACACATGTGGTTGGGGTGACTGTGTGTGACGCTTACACTCCAATAAATCAGTAACTACTTATTATTAGGTACCTGGTGATTGCATTCGAGGTGAGGTAGGAGATAGGCTAATACGTGTTAATACATGGTCGGTTACTTGAAGGATTAACAGGTCTAAATTCAAGGAATTCAATTTGCAGCTTCCATTGTTTTGTGCTTTGCAGTTGTTCAGTTCTTCTAGGAAATGAAAACTGTAGTGGCTAAAAACTAGAAAAGGCAGTAAAAACCCAAAAGCTAAACTAAATCATCCTGCCTTGAACTCTCCATTCACTGACTTACCATTTATGACACCTGAAAGTAGTGGAAGTAAAAAGTGCAGAGCAGTTACAGACATAAAGGCTTTTGCAAATACTCCACCCTGTGGAGAGGGTTTGGTCCCATCAGGCATGTTTGTTCTGCGAATGTTCATCACTTCCATTATGCATCGTGTCAACAGCTGACAGTACTGCTTAGATGCACTGAAAGACTAAAAAAAAAAAGAAAAAGACTGCACTTATGATTTGGGGTTTTTGAAATAAATTAAACACTGAAACATTCCAGTCAAGTCATATTTATTCCCCGTGAGCGCGTCGTTTTTTTAATCTTGCCTCGGTACTTATCAAAGATTCGTCTCTTCTGCTCTGTGTTGCTTTTACATAAGAAATAGAGTTCTTAACACCTTTTCGCTAGAGATGGTTTCGCAGCGTCACTCCAACATCACAGCAGATGGGTTTTTCAGATTTTCCCTATCGCCTCCTCCGCTGATACACAAAGATCAGTATTCAGTGATTTGTGCATGAGCAAGCATAAAAAGGTTATTATCAAGCCAGTGTGTGCGTTTAGCGCTAAACTGGAGGAAGGCAATGCTTTTATTAAAAATATCATTTATGTGGATATTTGTTGTTTTTTTACTGTTTTCACACATTTTCATGTTTTTCTCGTCTAATTTGTCAAATCCTCTCGTTTTCAGATCTGTGTTCCCTGCAATGAAAGCTGGAAGTGGGGGCGCTCGATACCTGGTTGAGGTGTATTCGGATTTTATAACTATCAGATCTAAAGGCGCAGTGAGTGATGTCTGGTTGACAGGGTCAGTGCAGAGGGACTGAATAGACACTAAAGTGTGCATTTGTGTTGTGCAAGGGCACCATCTTGCCCAGACCATGTGGCTGGCTACATTTAGAGACCATCTGTTGCCTGCACACCTGCTACATCAGCAAGGGACTGTAACCATCACCCATTGTGCTCTTCTTTGGTGGGTATTATGTTCCTGCTGGTCACTGACCAGGGCAACGAGCCAGAAATTCTACCCAACTGTGACCACCCAGTATGGGAAACTGCGCGGCATCAGGGTTCCTGTGCCCAGTGAGGTCCTCAGGCCAGTAGATCAGTATCTTGGGGTCCCCTATGCTGCCCCACCTCTGGGCGAGAAGCGTTTCATGCCCCCTGATCAGCCCTCCTCCTGGTCAGGTATCAAGAACGCTACCCACTTCATGGCCGTCTGCCCTCAGAACATCCACAACACTGTGCCAGAGATTATGATGCCAATATGGTTCACCTATAACTTGGACACAGTGGCCACATACATTCAGGATCAGAGCGAGGACTGCCTGTATCTAAACATCTACGCGCCAACAGATGATGGTGAGTTGTTGTGGTAAAGCGGACAGCGATGGCTTTCCACGTCCATTGATCACTGTTTATCGTGGCCCTGACGTTGTGCTGTGATCATCATAAAGCATGCGTGTAACCAATATCCATGCCGCTGCTGCCAGCAAGGGCTGATTTACTGCCCAGTGCAATGTCATCATTGTCTGACATGTTGCCGTCATATTAGTGGGTAAAGATTTGGTAGGCAACTAAAGAATTTTCCCTGATGCCACTTAATTGATCCTCTGTATACCTAAACATAGACGTACTGAGGCATGTGTATGCTCTCTCAGCAACAGTTATCGAGTGAAATACTCCAGAGTCAATGTGTTGTTCAAGAACTAGTCCCCCTTAACTAAATGAGAATTTTGTTATTTCTTTAAAATAACGAGCCTACAGCACCAGTGGAAATTACAGCAGTGCTACTAAAGCAAAAGTGCTAGCTTTCCGTGTTTTCTGAAACTTCCTTAGAATTACCGAATCACTGCTTTGCTCCGACAGCATGTCTGCTGGGGGCTAATTAGTGAGGTACAGGAGTCAACCGTCTATCGCATGCTGAATCCCCTCCTATTCTTCTAACTAATAGAAGTGTGAAATGAACCAGCGAGGAAACATTTTGAGTGAATCTGCAAATTAGCAGCACAGTATAACACCACGGTAATGCTGCGTGTTCCCTAAATCAAATGTTGACAAACAGAGTTCTTTTAATTCAGGTTACTTCAATTAGGTTTTGGTTTCTTACAATGTATTGCTTTCCTCCAGAGCATTTGTCATAATGGGGAGGAGAAAAAAAAAAGCATTGAAAGTTGAGCCGTGTTCAACTTGTAAGACGCCACGCTTTGACTGGCTTTTCTCTGGTAGCATAGCAACAAACAGATAAACAGCCTGGTTGAGAGGTAGCAGTCCAAAATGGTGCAGCCCCGCAGCCCCTCGAATGAGTTCCTCCAATAGGCCTACTCATCTGGCCACAAACGGGTTAAATAACACACATTTATATATTTAATTCAGAGTAACATTGCCCTTTTCTTCTATACATTTTTCTCTCTTCAGATTTGTTCATTGTTTATTTAAAATGCACCTGGGGCATGCTCTGACTTTATTACTTGTTTCACTGATGTGAAACCTCTTTTTCACTTACCTCCAGTGGTTCGTCTCGTCCTGTCACATTACACAGGCTGTTTCTGAATATTGCACTATTTACAGTTTTATCACTATTCACCAATACACTATATACCTTATATTTCACTCTTTTTGCAAAGAATCAACGTGACACTTTGTCTTGATATAGAGAGAAGGATGAATCAAGATACGTGCATCCTTGGCTGTCGCAGTTACTGAAGCGTTCAAAGGGAACAGCATGTGTATGTGCATGTGTGCGTACTTACAAAGGATTTAACGGGTAATACCAATTTGTTAAAAACTGAATTATAAACAGTGTCATAATGTTAGCGTCTTAACACTAACATTATAACTAACTTCATCTACCTTTTTGTACCGAGGGAAGTCTGGACCGACAGCATATTATTTAAGAGACACAGTCAACCATGCTATTTTGAATTCTGTACTTCTTTTTTTTTTTTTTTTTTTTTTTGAATCT
>VOQK01016901.1:98975-110959 GCA_015052645.1 Benitochromis conjunctus
AATCTTTTTTTTTTTTTTTTTCTTATGTGAATCCCAGGGAGCCAACACAAGAAAAAAGGGGCGGCTGAGATACATATATCTGAAGGTATTTTTAAGAGCTCAAAGTCTTGATGCATGGATTCTTTTAGTTTCATGAAGATCTTACACTCCTTTGTTTTGACTTTCCTAAAGAACTGCGGGGGTTTCTTTTTATTTGAAGAGGAATAAGAAAAATGTTATCCGGTTTATGATTACATAAGTTTCCTGTTAGTGCATCTCGGTCTTGTACTGAACACTGTTGCAGTCCTTTCAGTAAGTGCTATATCTCTATTTCCATGCACATTGATCCAGAGATTGCATTATTGCTTATCTGTCTTATAGTCCTTTGTAAAGACAGTCATTCGTCAATATAATAAATTGGTCCCAAAACATGAAATATAGATTTTCTGTTCGTAGCGAAAACAGAGGACTGTTTCCTTCTTAGCTGATACTAGTAAATAGAAAGAGCTCAGAGTATTGTGACACCTTCCAGTTCATATCTATAAAATTAGGTCTAAACATAGACAGTCTAAAATTTGTGGGTTTTTAATACTGCTTACGCATGCATGTTATACATAATGCTTGCTCCAGCACCTTACATGCACTATAGAAACTGTTGTTAATTATTTATTATTCATACACACTTGTCAGAGCGTATTTGCCATTTGTCATTACAGCTTCCAGACCACAGGCCTCCCACCCTAGCTTGCTTCTGAGCACATTTTCTAAGCAGTCTTTTCCCATACCTCATACTGAAGTGGTTGGGGCATAAAGTTTTAGTAACAGTTCTCCTTTAAGTCTACATTTCACTGCTGTTCCACCCCCACCTCTGCAGGTGTTTGCCTAGCATCTGTGTGTGTGTGTATGTGTGTGTCGATGTTGCAGATATAAGGGACTCCGAAGCGCGGCCAGTGATGGTCTACATCCATGGAGGCTCCTACATGGAGGGCACCGGCAACATGATGGACGGCAGCGTTTTGGCCAGTTATGGAAATGTTGTCGTCGTCACGCTCAACTACAGAATTGGAATACTAGGTGCGGTAGATTTTAATGGCATTTCAAACAACACATTTAGTCCTGCTTGAACTTGGGAGAATAAACTGTCACCGCTGTCATTAGCTTCAACCGTGCTGCTGTTATTACCATAGAAAATGTAGTACACACATGAGAGAAAACTATAGTGGAAAGCTGTATGAGGAAATATAGCTTCCTGAGATCTGGGTAGCACAGTGTAGCTTGATCTGCATACAAATGTTGTCTTCAGAGGAAAAGCTATGCAAACACTTATCATGCCATGTCCTTGTTTCACACAATCTGTTTTATACCCACTCTGAAAACACAATTTATCTTCTTTTAGATGGATTTATCTAATCTGTACAAGATTATCAGCCTTTCTTCGAAATAAGACAATTTAAATACGCTACGGAGGGTTGCGCCATTCGCAGGCATTTACAAGGTCGAGAGTCCCCCCACACCCTCAACCACCCCCCGCCCTGTGTTTAACATTCAAAACAGTAAGGTGTTTGGATGAGACTTGACAAGCGGATCAGTAACAAGAGCAAGTGTAAGAGCAACGGTGACCTCGGTGAAGTTTTATGACATTTATTTCTGGAAATAAAAGGTTTCTTTACATTACATTAAACGTTATGAAGTCGCTCTTATGAGGAGAGCATTGAGATTTCACAAGCAGCAGAGCCTCGATCGCTTGGTAAGGGGCGCTGCTGCTTGGAAGACTATTACAAGGAGTCAGCTAAAGTAGTGGAACGCTGTGGGAGAGAGCAAAGGCATATTTACACCTGAGGGGGAATGGTGTCGGTTCATTCAGACTCCCCGCTGGGCTACAGCTTTAGATCAAAGCTGTGACATATTTGGTCGAGCTCTTCTTCAGCACTGGCTCTGTTGTCTCTCTGTATACACCAGGCTTCCTCAGTACCGGTGACCAGGCAGCAAAAGGAAACTACGGACTCTTGGACCAGATTCAAGCCCTACGCTGGATAAGTAAAAATATCGGTTACTTTGGAGGAGACCCCAGTCGCATCACGGTTTTTGGATCTGGAATTGGTGCTTCCTGCGTCAGTTTGCTGACTCTATCCCACCACTCAGAGGGTAGGAATCTGCAATCACTGTTTTTGAAGTTGTCTCTAACTTTGATCTGGTGTTAATCCCCGCTGTTTAGGTTATAACTAATGCAAAAATTCACCATCAGTATATCAATACTGAGGTTTTGGGGGGCAGTTTTAGAGTTTTGTTCTTCAAATGAAGCTCCAAATGCTCTGGCAGGGAGATGAAGTGTTATGATATGGGAGTAGGGTAAAGGGGGTATTCGTTAAGTAAGTGATTGCTTTTGTTCCCCTCTACTCAATCTAATCAGACTAAAAGCTCTGCCTCTTAAAACGTGAAGCTCTTAAAGAAACCTACTGGCATTATAAAGTTTTCAGCATGTCTTCGAGTTCACCTGTGACCATCAGTTTTTACCATTCCAACTCATTTATATTTCAGTCTCTCGGCGTCACGTTTGTTTACCCTTGTGTGCCTACCTGCAGTGTCCGAAAATGATTTAAAAATACCAGCGATGTTGTGTGTTTGTCGTCTGTCATTGCAAAACCTTGAGCGAAGACATTGTTTACCAAAGACAAGGTTGGCATGAGAATGAAGCAGTCCGAATTCTTAAGATATTCTCATTAAGAACTGATAAATCCCTCCTCCACCGCTCTCTCTCTCTCTCTCTCTCTCTCTCACACATACACACACACACATGCACGCACACACCTATAACTGCTGCATTAGTGTTGTCATTGAAAACATACTTTAATCCAAATGATTTCATATATTTTGAACAACATAAGGCACTTTGATTTTAATCGAAATTCCTCTATAAAGAATATACATTACCTACAGGAATCCTCTGACACTCGCTAAAAAGAAAACTAGGTAGCATAAAACATGCTGTTTGATTTACAGTCATCCAAAGCTCCTTGCAAGAATCAAAGATGTGTATTTCAATATGGGTGGCCTGCTGGGAATTGAACATCATATCTTTGGTGTATTATTGCTCTGGTTCTCCCATTGATGCTGGACAAAATCACGCGAAGGACAGAAATTGTGTGTTTTCATCAATGCCAGGACAGGGAAGCTGCGGGAGCCATCCTTTGTGAGGTTTGTATTGGATGTCCTAGCTCGGCTGCAGCAAATGCACAAAGACCTCCGGCTGTCTTTGAAGTAGACTAGCTAGCTGCTGCCCTAAAAAATTGAAATAAATGACAGCAAAGGAAGGAGAAAGTGACACTGCCCCTGCACTCCTTTTCCAGCGAACGCTCTTCCTTAACCCTAGCAGAGTATTTCTGAGTTGATACATATCACTTGTCATTTTTAGGTGCTAGAAACAAAATCCCTAGAGACAGAGGTGACGCACTGCATATAAACAATTCAACAGAGCAGCGTGTTTACTGTATCAACACTGAAGGATCAGGGTAACTGCATATTCAGCTCTCTGCACACACACCCCTGCACCACAGAGTTGGCACCAGCAAGCTATGTGTATGCTAAGCAGCTTGTTAGGAGGACGCCAATAACGTTGCTGCAATTACAGTATCTCTGTGCATAACCAGTGTAAGGAAAACTGGGATCTCCTCACTGAAAATTGAGCCAAGTTGAAATTGGTTTGATGTGCATTCCCTGTCATCTGCATATAGAGAAGACGCCACATGAGACAAATTAGAAATCAGCCGAGAAAAGAATGGATTTTCTTTTTGGCGTTTTTCTTATTCTCAGAAGAAGAAGTAACATTCCTCTTACTAATTTATTTCTTCTACCCGCTGCTTTACTTAGCGGCGTCTCATCTGCTCAACTCGCCGGCCTTATCATTCTTTGTATTTCTAATCTTCCTGATTAATAATCAAAGTACGTCACATGTGGCCTTGTTTCATCTTGTTGCCACAAGAAGCAACAGGCAGCCAGCCTCAGATTTAGTCATGAATACCAATTAATGCAACGTGAATCATGTTTTTGCTTCTGGCAATCAGGAATGCTGTTAATAAATATGATTTTTCTGGTTAACCTATATTCTCTGTGCCTTTGTCCTGTGTGTTTTTGTTCTGAATTTTGTGTCCCAAGGTCTCTTCCACAGAGCCATCATCCAGAGTGGTTCAGCACTGTCCAGCTGGGCCGTCAACTACCAGCCAGTCAAGTACACTCGCATGCTTGCTGAGAGGGTTGGCTGCAATGTGTTGGACACAGTAGACATGGTGTCCTGCCTGCAGAAGAAAAGTGCTAAAGAGCTGGTTGAGCAAGACATCCAGGCTGCCCGTTACCGCGTGGCTTTTGGCCCTGTCATCGATGGCGATGTCATCCCAGATGACCCAGAGATCCTGATGGAGCAGGGCGAGTTCCTTAACTATGATATAATGCTGGGTGTTAATCAGGGAGAGGGGCTGCGCTTTGTGGAGAATGTGATGGACCTGGAGGACGGTGTGTCTGGCAGCGACTTTGACTTTGCTGTGTCCGACTTTGTGGACAGTTTGTATGGCTACCCAGAAGGGAAGGACACACTGAGGGAGACAATCAAATTCATGTACACAGACTGGGCTGACAAGGACAACCCAGAGACTAGAAGGAAGACCCTGGTGGCCCTCTTCACTGACCACCAGTGGGTGGAGCCGTCAGTGGTAACGGCTGACCTACACGCCCGCTACGGCTCCCCCACCTACTTCTACGCCTTCTACCACCACTGCCAGAGCCTTATGAAGCCAGTGTGGTCAGACTCAGCGCATGGAGATGAGGTGCCTTATGTATTTGGCATCCCCATGGTGGGCCCAACTGATCTGTTCCCCTGTAACTTCTCCAGGAACGATATCATGCTCAGCGCTGTGGTTATGACTTATTGGACCAACTTTGCGAAAAGTGGGTGAGTAACAGTGGATTCAGCAAAAAGTAAAGTAATAAGAATGTGACTCATTTACACATTTGTTGAAATGCATTAAATTGCCATTCACTATCTAATTTCACATTCCTGTCTTGGCTTAGAAATGGTTGTGAAATAACATAACTGTCCCGAATTTGTGCTTTAGTTTTTATTGCTTTGCATCAATTCCTGACATTAAAAATATTTGAATGTAGACAACTTACTGTGAGTTAGGTCTCCTTGCCTTTGCTGCAACTGATATGACCTCATTAAAAATATGTTAAAAACAGTTTAATTCTGCGCCCATACCTATAAACTGCTGCTTCCCTGCATACATAATGCCAAATCCTAAAAACAAATCAGACATCACTCCAGTACAGTCATGTCAGCTGACAAAACTGAGCACATCTATATAGTCTCTTTTTTTAAACAGTCAAAGTCTTGTTTAGCTATCTCTAAAACCTAGTGTAATGCACATATCACAGTTTCATCACTTTGGGCAGCTGTCCTGAAGGTAAGGGCTAATAAAATTTATGGCTTCATTCGCATAAATGTTTAAAGCAGTTCATTGGTGTTTAACAAAAAGGTTACACTGAACGGAAAGTTTGAGGACACAGTTTAGATGTGCTCTATAAATTTAAGGCCAACTTTAGTGAGTTGTGTTTTTTTGATAGGAGTGACGCACTTTGTCACTACAGGAATACGTCGACTTGTATTACAGATGTAGTACGTTGGTACTAAATAAGTGTTTAGAGACGAACTCTTATTTTTCAC
The DNA here is from genome assembly GCA_015052645.1 of Benitochromis conjunctus. NCBI lineage: Eukaryota > Metazoa > Chordata > Actinopteri > Cichliformes > Cichlidae > Benitochromis > Benitochromis conjunctus. The sequence goes on from VOQK01016901.1 coordinate 104,668, forward strand.
TCAGGCTCTGTCTTTCCCTCTGGCAGATTAGTTTTTTTTTTAATCGATCTTACAAGGAGGCAAAAAATATACCATATTCATCGAGATATCTGTCTTCCTTTTTCAGCGATTGTGAGTTTATTTTACCCAAAACAAGCAAAGATCAAATTGCACTAACTGAAAGGCTTACAGCTGGATGTGAAATAGAGTGGAGCTCTGCACCTTTCTTTCTGACAGCTTTGTTTTTCAATTCATCATACCAAGGCAAAGATTTACTAAGTGTGTTTGAAGATAAAAGACATCTAAGTGAGTTGTGGTGGAGGGCTCCCCTGCTGCATGCCAGAGTCTTCCTTCATTTTGAATGCACAACTGCAATGAATCTTCGTGGGTGATGGCCCTAGTGGTTGGCAGATATGCTGCACTGGTCACTATAGGCTGCTGTTTCAGTGCGTGGGGGATGAGGGGATGCTGAGCTCTTGAGGAGAGTTTGTGATATTACATAGTGTTGACCTGTTGTTTTGCTTTTATATTGGTAAGGTGTCGCATTTCACTGGAAAAGCCCTACCCCTTTCCTTATATACTGTATTTGGAAGGGCAACACTTGTGGACTTGACTTGTGGGCCTGAGCAATGAGGTTATTGTTATTTTCATCAGAGCAGGCAATTTTACCAGACTTTTTTTTTAAGTACAAGAAAAAATGATTTTTTATTTATTTTTTTTATCTGGTAAAAGTGTAACAATTCAACTTCTTTACTCAAGTAAAATTGAAAAAGTACAGGCTGCAAAATGTACTCAAAGTTTTGCCAAACTAATTGAATCTCATGTTATATTAATAGCATAATAAAATAATATTAATACATAGGAATAGAAAGTCTATTTCAACTTAAATCATAATTCTAATGAATGCACTCGGCTTGAATATTTGTTATGCAGAACAGAAGCATAGGACAAACAAAGGGAATAAATAAAACCAGCTCTGTTTGCAGTTGCCTTCAACTGCAGACTTTGCCTCAACGGCTAAACAGAAAAATGTGTGTAGTCAGGGGTTAAAGTGAGCTTTGGCACATGTGGGAATCCTAAGATTGTTGTGGTGCAGTGTGGGGAAAGAATCACTTAGAAATAAGCTACAATAATTTCTGTTGTGAGCTCCATTATTTTTTGTATACAGTCTCTGACCTGACCTGTGTAGCTGCTCTGAAATAAACAAGATATAAGCAGATGCTGCTGCATAAACTGATTTCCAAAGCCTAGACACTATAAAGCTATTTTAAAGGTAGAATTCATTGAGTGAATCTAAATAGCATGACCACCTTCAATTTACTGATGTAACCTACTGATGTAACCTTACATTGACCACCATAGCCGCTCTGCACCAGTCCAACATAGTGCAACACTATAAACTTCACTACACTACTGCAAACCTGCATGCCCTTCACAAAATTGCAATCTTTTATGGAACTTTTCAATACCAAAATGTTAGTAAATCATAAATTAGAATGCTATAAGCATCAATTTCAAATCTTAGTGAACAGACCTTACCTTTAAAATAATCTCTTATCTTCCTTTCCTGTTCTCTTTCTTGCATATTTCTCCATTTCTAAGTGACTTTATCTCACTTTCTTTGCTCTCTCTGAGGAACAAAAACAACAACTATACTTTTAGCTAGTAGTTAAGTTGTAAGGACAACTGCACAGAAACGCTTTGTTTGCTGATATTTGTTGAACTCTTAGAAATATTGCATTTAAAATGACCTGCTAGTTAAAAAAAAACATTTATGTTCACTTCTTTTCTGTAGCTCTAGCAGTCACAACTTATAAACATCTGCACCAAAAACATCATTCTAGTCCACTCCTGAATATAGCGCTAAATGAAGCATACATTTTTATTTATTTTAATTCTTTCATGTCTTTGTGTATGGTTGACACACCAGTAGGATTGTCTTTTATGTTTTGTTGTTCCCTCCATTTAGATTCAGTCTGATGTTTGAAGGTGCTCAGTGACAGCATATAATAACTCCCCTCAAATGGCTAAAGTAAAAACTTAAGTAATGAGCCCCTTTAAAAAACATAAGGAGTAGAAAGGAGAGTTATTTGTGATAAACGGAGGGAGTAAAAGTAAAAAGATGCCACAAAAAATACTTAAATAAAGTAGAAATTCCTGAAAATTCTACTTAAGTTTAAGAATAGTAACTGTAATGATGTAGATATCGTTCAGCAGTGATGCCCATTAATGTTAGGGCAAATATACACTAAATAACATATTTAAAAAATCTAATGTTCATTGAATTAGGATTGAAGAGGATTGTGCTAAAAGTTCAAATATATTGAAACAAATTTCCCTCCAAGGCTAAAATGTACCTGTGATGTGTTCATAGGGATCCTAACAAGCCAGTGCCACAAGACACCAAGTTCATCCACACCAAGGCCAACCGCTTTGAGGAAGTAGCCTGGTCCAAGTATGACCCCTATGACCAGCTGTACTTGCACATCGGCCTGAAGCCTCGTATCCGTGACCATTACCGTGCAACCAAAGTGGCCTTCTGGAAACACCTGGTGCCCCATCTCTACAACCTCCACGACATGTTCCATTACTCCTCCACCACCACCAAGGTCACACCACTGGATCCCACCCAGTCCAATGGCAAGAGGTCTGGGGGCACTGGACGCCCCCCTTTATCCACCGCCCACAGTAGTGGAGAAGGAGGGAGAGAGATGGGTCCTCTGATCATGCCAAACCCGAGAGATTACTCCACAGAGCTCAGTGTCACTATTGCTGTCGGGGCATCACTGCTGTTCCTCAACGTTCTGGCCTTTGCTGCTCTGTACTACCGCAAGGACAAGCGCAGCCGCCAGGACACTTCACAGCAGCCCAGTCCGCAGCGTGAAAGCAAAGGCAACAATGCAAGCCACACCACAACAGTCGACGAGACCTTGTCATCCCAGCAAAGGAACCAGTGCGAGGCCCTTCACAATCCTCTCCACGTCTCGCCCAGTTTGGACTATACACTCAGTCAGCGCCGCTCCCCTGACGACATCCCTCTGATGACCCCCAACAACATCACCATGATCCCCAACTCCCTAATGGGCCTCTCCAACATGAGTCCATACAGCACCTTTCCCGCTGGCTACAGCTCTGCAGGCCTGCCCAGCACCCACTCTACCACAAGGGTATAACCTGGCAGCCAGACGGAGATGAGAAATGTGACATAGATGAAAAATGGAAATGTAAAGCTGTATTTAGGATGTGTAGGTAAAATAGGATTTAATATGTATGTTCTGTCTTTTTCCAAAGGTGTACAACCGCAAACATCCTGCCTTTGCTTTCTCATAATAGGAAGTCTAACTGCAGAGTCATTTTATAATAGTCATTTTCAAAGGCAGTCGAAAAGAAAAAGTGCATTTCATTTTCCACTTTGGCTTTTTTGGAACTTTACCTAGCAAGAACTTAGTATAATGTTTGTACAGTTGGATTTGTATGGGAAGTTTTTCTTACTCTGTGATATCTATTTTGATCTCGTGGAACAAAGTGACATTACAACTCATGGTGGACAGAGATGAGATCTGGAAGAAGCATAAAAGCAGTATTATTATTACTATTATCAAGCTATTTTATACATATTTCTCATGGTACATTGCTTATTATGAAAATGTATTTTTACTGTAATTACTTTAAAATGCCTTGTACAGCACATCGCTTACATGAGGAATTACTGTGGAGTCATGCCAACAATGGATTGAAGTTTTACTGGTCACATGTGTTAAAATTGTCCAATTTACCCAAAATGTTTCTATCTGGTAGTGCAAATTATAGCACTGTGTGTGTGTGTGTGTGTGTGTGTGCACGCGTGCGTGCGTGTGTGTGTGTGTGTGGCTTGTTTTGTGTGAGTGTGCGAGTGTGTGGCTGACAGCTGCAGTACAAAAATGTAAATTAGGCACTGGTTGAAATTAACCATTGGGTTTTGCATATGTAGTATTGTGTAATTTATTGTAGTCTATTTGAGTAACCTTGGTATATTATTGTTTTATGTGCTTTTCCATTTTTGCTTAGTACATCATAGCAATAGATCTTCTGCTTCACTATAAAGAGAAAATTGCTTAAGATGTTTTTTTCCTACTCTAACCAAACTCATGGTTCTTTTGGCTTGGCTTGTTTGTACAGAATAAACTTAGACCAACATTTAATTTGTCGTTTGTTTATGAAAAGCCTACTGTAAGGTCTTCAGAAAGATGACTGTAATTACATTGTAACTGTATGTATACCAATTCAGTTATTCACATTTAAAAAGCAGTTTTATGAACCTTGCAGAATATTGCTCCCTCTCCAAGTGGTTTGGACCCCTTGTCAAGCTAAACCCAGGGGTCATTCTGTACTGAATGGACACGATGGACCTCAAGCTTTGCGATTTGAGTTCTTTGAACCTATAAAGTTGTTTACTGGTAATCTAATTGAGATGGCTATTAAATGATTTTTCAAACTAATGATGAGTCTTGTCAGAATCTGGGATTTGAACACAATTTATAGGGAAAAAGCAGGTATAATGACATTCTATAAATCATATACATTAAGAAAGGTAGTCCTAAGCTATATGGTATCTAGGTCATGATTAGCCTTAGAGATGCAGTTACAGGGGAATTGTGCTGCGTTTACACTGTTCACAGGTCCTGGGGGTGTTTTTTTGAAACCATGGTAAGCCACAAAAAAAATTCATGTAAGATATTTGAAAGTCTGGGATCAACAGACCTCTGTAACTGGCTTCTCTTCTTTGCTTGAGGCTAGCAGCTGGATGCTGCATCAGCTGACACTATTTCAGCACACCTAACTCTCCAAATGAAGTGTTTTCTGATGAGTTGCAAAAAAAGATGTCTCCAGTTCAGTTCTAATTTGGATTTTAAATCGTCAAGTCTAGTATAGTTAAATAGAATGAGTGATGCTGAATCAGTGGACTCTCGATTATTTCCAGTGAAGTAATTTTAAAAGATGTGAGGTTAATTTAGGTTTAGATAAGGTCTAGACTATCTACCGGTATGTTGATTTGTTCTCAAAAATGAACACATTTATTTACATTGACCCTTGTCCAGTGTGTAACCGTAAGGACTTTATAGCTAATGTATTACTAGGTCAGTAACATATATATGCTATGTTGGTTATCTTTTCCGAATGTAATAGATAATATAATGGATTGGCCTAGCTTCTGGGTCTGAAAAGTGAAAAGAGCACAGAGATCCCTTAAAACTACAATCTTTTGAATAGCCACTGGGGGCAATAATTGTGGCTGTGCAAACACTTCCATCCCTATAGAGGTCTATGAGAAAACAGCCCTTGGCTTTGACATATGTAATAACTCCTACTGAGTTTTTGGGCTCACGCACTTGTTTTGACTCTAATTAAATAAAACATTTTGTCCATTTTGCTCCGTTTTGCATTCCAAGTGTCTGTTCAATTTAATTCAGTTTTATTTATATAGTGCCAAATCCCAAAACAGTTTTCTCAATGAGCTTCATATTGTAAGGTAAAGGTAATAAAATAGTAAAGAGAAAATCATAAAAATCAGACAATCCACTTATGAGCAAACACTTAATGTGGGAAGGAAATCTCCCTCTTAACAGGAAGAAATCTGTGGCAGAACCAGCCTCAGTGAGGGGCAGCTATCTGCTGTGAGGGTGAGGGGAGACAGGACAAGAGAAACACTGTAAAAAGGGCCAAAAATTAATGACTAATTAAAAGAGAAAGGAGAGATTCTTAGAAAGAAGATGTCCTCTGAAAGAAGGATCTCTCCAGTGTCAATACACCACAATGGAGACACAAACCATGTCATGGTGTTTAAGTCCATCTATGTCCAGTCTATGAATCAGAATCAGAATGCCTTTAATTGTCATTGCAATATATAATACAAATAATTAAGGTGATATTTCTGCCAACAAAGACATTCACACAAGAAAACAGCAACGTTTTTATACAGTGAACCAAACCCTTTCAGCAGAAGAAAATAAATATTTATGAATATTAATGAGTCCAATTTTTTTTTAAGTGTCTTGTGATAATAATGCTTAATTTAGAAAAATAATTGCACATGTAGCAATACCATGAGAGGTATCTCTCTCTTGCAGTCTCTTCCATGGAGGGAAGGGTACAGCCATCTTTTGTACTCTGTTTATTACCCCTTGGATAGCCTTTTTAATATGCTGCAGTGTGGGTAGGCCTGGTGAGATTGTTGGAAATAAAGGTCCCAAGAAATTTTAAATCATGGACCCTCAATAGAGCCTCCACTGATGACCAAGGCAAGCCTCTGCTCTTCATGATCTCTTTCATTTCT
>VOQK01016901.1:110979-125191 GCA_015052645.1 Benitochromis conjunctus
CTCTTTCATTTCTTTTGTTTTCTTTTGAAAATTGTCGGCTGAACACCACATGACCAGTTGGTGGACCTCAGCCCTGTAGACAGAGTCATCTGCCCCTGATATGAGTCCTACCAGTTTGGTGACATTAGCAAATTTAATAATGGTATTAACGGGATGGACTGAGGTGCAGTCTTTGGTAGAAGAGGAAAGACCAAACTCAGCCAGCTTCTTGATCAGGCTCTCTGGCATGATGGTGTTAATGTTGCACCATAGTCAACATAGAGCATCCTCACATTTTTTCATATGTTCTCGATGATTCGAGGTGGAGTGCTACAGCAATGGCATCCTCTGTGGATTTGTTCACTTTGTAAGCATAATGATGTGGGTCAAGAGTCAGTGGAAGACAGGCTTTGATGTGATTTGATACCAGTCCTTCAAAGCACTTCAGGATTGTGGATGTTAGGGCAACAGGTCTGTCTGTAGTCAGTGAGGGAGTCTGCAGAAGCTTTCCTTGGAACTGGAATGATGACAGATGACTTCAAGCAAGGTGGGATAATGATTTGAGCAGGGTTTAAAGATGTAGTAGTAAAGACTGCTGAGGTCTGAACAGGACACACCTTGAGCATTTTGCTGGGTACTTGGTCTGAGCTAGAAGCCTTCCTCAGGCTTCCTTGGGTTCATCAATCTAAACATGAGGTTCACATAGCAAAGAAGCAGCTTAGCTCCTCTACCAGTGAAGTGTTCATGTTGGTCAGTTTGAGATTGCTGTCCTTGTGATTAGTGATGTATGTTCTGCCAAGCCTGCCTGAGTTTATTGTCAGTAAAGTGGACCTCAATTTTCCTCTTACAGTTCTGTTTGGCCTGATTGATGACACTTTTCAGTCGAGTCTCCGAACAGACATTATGACTAGATCCTTCAGTCCTCAAGAGAGACTGCACTTCCTTAGTTATCCAGGGTTTCTTGTTAGAAAGAAACGCTGATGTGCTTAATAACACAGGTGGAGATGCACCACAGTTTGTGTATATTTCAGAAATGCCCCATTTAGTGTGTGCAAAGCAGTCCTGCAACTCAGTGATAGAGTCGAGGTTTTAATGAACATTATGTTTGGCTTTGTTTTTTTCTTGGGGGCTGTATGCTAGGGTAAGGAGTAGGTCTGAAAGACCCAACTGTGGAAGGGTCCCCGTGCTGTATGCATCTCTGATGTTTGAATACACCCATGTGGCTTTGTCTATAGATCCACCTGGCAGCCCTGCTTCTGCCTTCTTCTCTTCATGGCTCCTTCATTGCTTAGCAGACACAAGAACAACCTATGGTGAACCCGGAGGTCTTGTTATGTCCACTGAGATGTTGTGAAGTCACTAGAGGTCCAACATGATAGACATGACAAAGTTTATTAACTCCTGACATCTATATAAGAGAAAATCTTTACAGCGCATGAACAGCAATGCCACAAATAACACAAAAGACACCATACTAGAGAGCCCAGAGCTATTGCACTAATGTACAGAAGTTATCTCGAGTGTAACACATTGTACACTGTATAAAAGATCAGATCTACATCCATCATTTATATACAGATTATGATCGTATCTAGCATTAGCTATTAAACACTATGGCTATGCGGCAAGTAGTTATAAGACACTGTACTGATGAATTGGCACTTTTGTTCAGCATCTGGTGCAAGAATATTTAAATTAGCCAGATCTCATCTTTTCATCTTCCTTGCTTGGTACACACTTCTAGAAAAATCACCAACACATTCCTTACAGTCCTCTTGTTTCCTAGGTGTTCGTACTACCGCTGTTGTTTTAGGCTTCATCTTTTAATCATGTTAAAACACAGTGGCTGGTTTCATATCCCAAATACCCAGCTGAAAGAGTCTGAGATCACTAAAGATAATCAAACAAACATGGAGGGAAGCTTAGTCCATCCTTACTACAGCATCTGGGAAAATAAATAATTGAAGCCCTCACCACAGGAGGCCTTTGGCACTGAAGTCACTCCCGACTGAGCCTGACTTGTTTTTGTCCTCCAACTGCTTGTTTGTTTGTTTGAGAGCTGTTTGTTCGTTTTTTTCATAAGATAACACGACACGACATTATGATAACGGTGATAAGAAATGATGTAAATACTTTTACAGGGCACGTCTCCCCTCCCCCTGTATAAACATGCATATTACTATGTATAGTGTGCAAAAACTGGCAAGTGTATCAATCATATGGCAGTTATAAAAGTGTCATATCACTTACATTGTCTCATAGGCCTGCATAGCCTTATTTTAACATACCCTGCAGAGTGGGACCGATAATAACATTGGTACAATTTCCTATGTGATTATGCAAAATAACCTTTATAACATTTGCACCTTAGTTGAACGCTTGGGCAGTAATATGTTTGTTTAAAAAATCAGTTCATTCATTAACCAGAGGCTGTTATGCAGACTTATTAACTGCTACCAAATAATTTATCATATGATCTACGATAACATCACCGGCCACCATCTGCATCAGCTTTGTGGAATGCAGTTTATTAATAAAGTCTCTTTTCATGCCACCCAAGACAGCAAGCGTCTAAATCCAGTCCCCCTACCTAATCCCCATCCTTTGATTGTCAACATTAAGCAAAGCTGACAGCCATTGTACACACTCATATGCAGTACAGAGGTTAATTAATGCTTCTTGTCTGACTCTCTTTCACATTCTCTCATATGTCTTCTTAGAGACTTCAAAGGCATCACTTCCCTGCACTTTAAGTGTATCAGAGTCAGTGTCATGAATCCTTTCTAAACAAATCACTTGATCTGTAATTGCTTTGAGAAAGGCTCCAGAACGGAAAGTTAAACCAAACAATTTCAGCATCCAGAAGCCGATTATATTTTGAAGGAACTGCCTGAGAAGGAGTGATTTTTCTTTTTTCTTTTGGTCAGGAACACAGCAGTTCCTCCAGTTTTTCACAGGATCCGGTGAGTAGGTAAAATTGCACTGTATCTGTAGCAGTTCCAATAAATAATACAACTAGATAACTGCATAATAATATAAAGGGTTGTTTCTCCCAAATAATTAAAGCATTCCCTTTTTAATTCCTGGTAATTAAATGCAGTGTAATAGTGTGATCATTTGTGTCTTTTGATGGTGATATTTGATTACATCTACTTGTGCACTGTGTGCTTCAAATTGCAAATGAAAGGAGGGTGAGGACTTTCACTGTCTCTCAAAAAAAAAAAAAAAAAGCATGGTGTTTTCTCCTGCTTCACACTGGCGCCTTTGTAGTGAACCCAGCTTTGACATCAACTGGGTCAAACATGAGGGAGGGAGGGAAGGAGGACAGCAGCTGGACCCAACCGTCAATGTCACCCTTGTTAGTCAACTTCATCAATGTCAGTCACTGGGGTTTAGATTTATTTCCCTCTTGTGCCTGTGTGTGCTTCTTATCTTTACGTGTTCTGCACAAATGGACTTGGAAGCCACCAGACCTGTTACCTGTGGTGCTGATGTCTGACATGGGGTGTGTGCAATAAACAGATGAATTATCGGCACAAAACTGTAAAGAGGTACAAACATGTAGGAAAAAAAAAAGTAAATCACGGGAAAGCTGAGTTGTTATTTTACTGAGCACATTAAGTTAAAGAAAACACTCCATCTAAGCCCCAAATTTACAACACACGTGCTTAAAAGTGTAAAAGTGCGCATGTAAAAACTGACATGTTTATTAAATTGCCCACATATGTTGTGATAGAATCAGGGGAAGAAAAGAAGTGAAAATGCTGTAAAAGGAAGAAGATACCAAGACGAAAGTTCGTATTAAAATATTTGGCCCACTCTCTGTTCCCCGTGGCTCCTTAAATAATGACTGGCAACTGAAATGGGTCTTTGTGACTTTAAGATGTGACTCGGGGAGATGTGGTCTATCTATTGTTGATGAGACAAAAGCGCGAGTTAGATTCATATAGGGGTGGCGGCGAATAACTTCTCATATCCTCATATCACAGTCACAAAGCCACCCAGCAAAACTTCAATAACCTGACACTTCTTTCTGGACATGGGTGAGTGCACAGAATTTCTAATGGTTCTTATCATTTGTTATTGATGGGATTTTTTTTTTTAAGTCTATTTCAATAACCAGTACTAATGCTGCCTTTAATGCATTTTTCATCATTTGATATCAAGTCTGAGGGAAGAAGTGCTGCAAATTAATCCTCTGTTTGAATTTATCAAAAGCATTTCTAGACCCATTTGCTGATTTACCACTAATTCCCTTTTTGCCCTTTGTTTCTAACACATGATGCAGGTTTAACATATGATGGCGATTTCAGAAGACCGACAAGGAAATCATGTGCACAGAGCCGGGATTATTTACCTTCTTGTCACCTTCTCTAACCTCTTTCAGCAGTAAACTAGAGAGGAATCAGTGTGGCATGACAGAGCTGGGCAGCAACTCTCATCATGCCAAGGCCATGCCAGGTCACTCATGTGAAAGAGGTCAAATACTCCCACATGTGTCACGGGCATATTTTGTCACACTTCCAAGAAAATTGTGGACGCAAACAACTTCTGCTAAAAATGTTCTCACTTGCAAATAGCCTCTGAGTGAAATTCTGCATGTTTGTTTGGGTGTTTGTGTTTTTTTAAACAGCTTTGGAGATTTCAGCAAATTACCTGACATCTGCTGCAAATGCACTGATGCACCTTGCACTGAAATTCAAACTGGGGCTTTTATGGCGTTTATCACTCTATCAATACAACCACTGCTGCAGCCGGGCACAGCTTAAGCGTGGGCGTCCGTAGGCGCTATCATTTTTGGGACTTACAGTCTTCCTGCTGTTACTATTTATATTTTAGTAACAGTTTGTTTAACTCACAGTTTCTCTTCCTTCCAACTAAAACCAAAAGATCTTGCAAAAGATTTGTGCAGAAATAGACACGTTTGGGCCCAAATAATGTTGACTTGGTCTTATTATTGTTGTTGTTGTGAAGATATTCAAATTGCCCCTCTCCTTCATTATGCTTCCACCCACTCTTTGAACACTTGAACCCGGCCCCCACCGGCATTGACACTCAGTGCCATGGTACCAGTCTCAGCCAGCTGTGGAGGGAGGAGGGCCTGAGTAGTGACATTGCCAGTGGTGGAGAGACGGTCCCGGTGACCCCTCCACCATTACTTACTGCAGTATGTGTATTGTGGCACCATGGTCTTTGTTTGACATCACTGGCCTTTGTTCCTTCCCAATCATGGCAGATACAATGGATATTGTATCTGCTGCCACAAAGAGATGCTCTTTCTTTGGGCCCCCTGAAGCCAGTGTTTCACCACCATCCCTCAATCGCCTGGTGACGCCTGTGACCACTGGACAAAGAGGGCTGGACCAGATTTAGTAAGAGCAGAGCTGTGAGGTGTTGGCACAAGCTGAGGAGCTTTCACATACTGGATGAAGTCAGCGCTGAGAGGCTTATTTTACAGTAGCAATACCTTGTAGAGAGCTCTGTACAACACTTATTGGCACTGGAATCTTTCTTATTGCGGAGTACAGCATCAGAAGCAGCAAATGTTTCCGGTCAGGCAGCCTTGGCTTTGCAAAGCCTTAGGTGCTTTCCTCTATCCCATTTCTGGCAATGCTTTTATTAACACTTTGGATGTTTGCTACCCGCTTCAACAGCTCAGCTTACTCTGGAAGAAGTGCGTGAGATTGCTATAAAGTCAGTGGTGGCTGCTTTTGTTTGGACGCTTTATTGGGAGTCACTGCTTGAACTCTTGTTTGTCACTGCTGTCTAATTTCTTTTCTTTTTTTCTGTTGCTTTCTTGCCTGTTGGTGGGGTTTTGGTGTATGCTCATGGATTTGCAGACAAAGCAAGGCCTTTTTCATAGCTCCCCCACTGGGTGAAAGAGTCCCCCACTGTGGCATAGATGTGCTGTGTGGTTATATGTGCGGTGTGTGCCGCCTGTGTGCTGATATATTATGCCCCCTCAGGTTGCTATGATTGCTGTATCCGGTGCATTGGGGCAGTGCCCTACCCATCCCTGGTGGCCACCTTGCTGTGCTATGCTGGCATGGCATTATTTTGTGGCTGCGGGCACGAAGCGCTGACCCAAACCGAAGTCCTCGTTGACACTTACTTTGCCCGCAACGTTCAGGACTATGTGGTCATGGCCTCTTTGTGAGTGATGTTTCAATAACTTCTCTCAGTTGTGGCTTTTTTTTAAAGTCTCTGGCATTGCTTTGTTTTAATTGATTGACCGACTTCTCTCTGTGACTGTTTCAGTATCAAATACTTCCAGTACGTGATCTATGGTCTGGCTTCATTTTTCTTCCTCTATGGTATCCTGCTGCTGGCTGAGGGCTTCTACACAACAAGTGCTGTCAAGCAGACCTTCGGCGAATTCAGAAGTACCCAGTGCGGCCGCTGCCTCAGCCTGACGGTGAGGGAGGAGGGTGTAAGGAGATGAAAAGGGAGGGGAAATGTGACGTATCAACATTGTTGAGATGCTGAATTCTGGCTTGTTTTGAGTCTAATAAATGCTCTTTGTTTCTGTAATTTCCACATGAATTATGGTTCATTACTGATTTAATGACACCACATTTATCACGCGGAAAGTATCTATTAGCATCTGTGTTGCGATTCTGTGACCTTGTGTGCTCCACTTTTTTGCTGCAACAGTTCATCATTGTGACGTACATCTTGGCCTTCATCTGGCTGGCAGTGTTTGCCTTCAGTGCTATCCCAGTCTTCTTCTTGTTCAATATGGAACAGACCTGCCACACCATCAACATCCTGTCTGAAACAACCCCCAGCATTAATCAGCATGGCTGGATCTGCATGGACGCCAGGCAGTATGGTGCGTTGCTCGTGTAACTACTGACCACATGGTCCCCCTGATGGGAATGTTAATGCGCCCTTGAAAGCAATTAATCACCGTGTAGTGGTTGCTAGACTGATGGCTATATTAGTTATGAAATAATGAAGAGAACTACACCTTTATGGTAATTTCTTCACTATAGTTTCCCTAACATGCTTTGGGCAAGCCAGAGCATACAGGGATAATCAAATCTCATCATAATTCAGCCATAGTAAGCGGTACCTCACTTATGTTATGTCTCCATTTAAGGTCTGCTTCCTTGGAATGCAATGCCAGGCAAGTCTTGTGGGACGACCTTAGCAGCGATCTGCAAAACCAGTGAAGTGAGTAGATGAGTATTTGTCTTTACACAGTTCAATATAGCATTTTGGCATCATCACATTAAAATCACTGTTCAAAATCAACATAAAATCAGTTTTGAATTATTAGCAGGACAGTGTGTGTATGAGAGAGCTCACAGTAACACACAAGAGTATGATTAAACGCCCTGCATGTATATCAAGCTAACATTTTTTTATTATGTCTTCCAGTTCTATGTCACATATGACTTGTACATAGCTGCATTTGCCGGTGCTGGGATCACTCTGTTAGCACTGGTGAGCTATTTTTATTTAATTGCTAGGATATTTAAGCTAACTTTGTTTAAACAGCTGAATCAAATTTAAATTTTAAAATGAAACCACTCTGCGGTGTTGGTGTTGTTCTTGCATCATCATAATAATGTCTGTCAAGGATTAATATTGCAACTGACCAGTGATGTTGTGTGAGAATTCAGTTAGCACAGGCCAAGAAGTTAGCTAACACTTTAAAAACTATCATTACCAAGCTAACGCAAGTAGCCTAAATCTGGCTAGCAGCAAACCTAATTTGATGATATGTTTATTTTATTGCATTAAATAATAAAGAAAACCCTTGAAATGCTTATCATTTATTCCAGAAGAAGGTTATATTTGAACAAGAGCATTTTTTTTCATATCCCCCCTCGCCAGAGTACAATGCTAGGACATGACAACAGTGTAATTGGTCAGTTTTAATCCTGGACAAACATTAATATGATATATACGTTATGTCATATTATCTATATTCATCATATTATATAATGTTATGATGGGGCAGGAAAAACACCATCACAGGTACATCCGATAAACGTTTTTTCTCAATCTAGGCACTTGAAAATGAGTTTCCAGAAACAGCGCTCCTTTTAATATTTAAAATATCACTGTGAATACATATGTGTTATGAGTGGAACTGCTTCTGGTTAACATTGTACGCAGCAAAGTATGTGAATTATTTGGAGGAACAAGCGACACATTGTCAATGTCAGTTTTCAATGCTATGATCTTCACACACAAAAATTCCAGTCACCTTGTTTGTATTGAGCAGAAATAAAATTAATTTTCAACGTGTGGATTTCTCTAAACCAAAACTATGTTCGTGACTACATACAGTTAGGGATGGCTATTAAAGTTTGCTGTGATTATGATCTTGGAAGAATCATAATGTCATAATCATCACGTCTCCTCTTGGAGACAAATGAATAGTCATTGTCTGCTTGCAAAAAAAAACTGCTTACAGTTCCAGTATATGTGTAGAAGCTGATTATTTCATTTCATTCATTCTTCCACTCACTGTAGTTCCTGTATCTGGTTGCCACCACCTACAACTATGCAGTTCTGCGGTTCCTGGGCAGAAAAGGCATTCGCTAAGTGTAGCACCTCAGTTTTCTCTGTTAACCCCTTTGTCTGACTGCGGGATGGACAGTCAGCCTACATTCATCCTCTGGGAAACAGCAACCTCCAAACCTGGATTGCCTGCTATTCTTTAGACCTTTCCAATAACAGAAAACGTTTCTCATCACTATTATATATGAACAACAGAAAGAGAGATGAAGATAATTTAGCTCCAGCAATGAGCTCTGGCCTGTGCATCAGATCCTCCTTTCGAGATGATTCTCTTACCTTTGTTGTTCATTTTCCCATTGCTGGTTGTATCTCTCACTTTATCCTTTGTGTGAGGCTTTGTTGGTGCTCATTGTGATTTATGATGTTTCATGAATAATTAAGAGCAATGACAGCTTGCCTCGCAAGTCATAACTGCATGCACAGTATTCAGTGGTTACTGACACCCAAATTGGCTCTCGGTATCATTTTGTGGCTTCTCTATTATCAACCTTCAAAACTGCATGAACTAAAACAAGTGAGGCTGAACGAACCAAATTTTCCCATTGAGCTTTCACTTACAATAAATGTGCTTTTGAGTCATACTCATACACTCTCTTTTTTTTCTCTTTTGTTTAAATGCTACTGTGGTAGGTGGGATAAAAATGTCTGTTCTCATGGAGGTGTTCAGCTCAAAGCTTAATATAAGCTGTTTTAGGTTGCAGAGGGGTTGATGCTTCAGTAACTTGTCTCCAGGTGTTTAGCGTGTCGCCCTGCTACTTAGATTTGTGTGTGCTTATTTGAAATTAAGGCTCATTAAAACATTTAAATCTGATGCGTGGAATTTTATTTTAGCCATAAACAGTTGCATTAACAGTATTTATTTTTTTTGCTGTATTTTCAATTTATCCTTTTCATTGCACAATCATTAATCATGACAACAAACTGCCCTTTTACTGGATACAGTTGTTACAAAAAAAAAAAGAAAGAAGAAGTGGATAGGGAAGTTATGGGACATAATGGACAGCACATTAATCAAGATATGCATGGAGTATTTTCTGGAAACATATTTGTCCCAAAAAGGCATCATTGCTTAACAGCTTCCCAAAAACACCCTCCACACTGGATCACTTGGTCCTTCAAGAACATGGGGGTCAGCATATCTCCAAGGGCCCTAGCACAAACCCCGCACTGCAAAAACATACTCGGTGTTAATTTTATGTACAAGAGAGATAGTGTAAGGATATCATAAAAACACAGATAAAGAGCATTTTTACAAAAGAAGACATAACATACCTTTAAACACTCTGGGTGGCAGTTCATTGAAGGCTCACTGAATATGATCTTGACATTTCCATTAATGATTTGGTTGCAGAAGTAACAAGGAGATTTGCCATCACTGAAGTAGATGGTTAAAAAACAAAGCAAAGGTTATGAGTTTTTACATATGTACATTCAAAAAAAAGATTCTTGGCCCTCATAAACATGAAGCAATAATTCTGAGTAAAATGTAACTGAAATATATCAAATGAAACGTTTATTTATTCAAATACTTAATCAGTTAAAGAAGATATGCTCAGTATAAACTGAACGTATGCTAATCATGTGAATTTCATTTGACCAGAGTCTGTTAAATTTACCATTTTACATTGAATGTATGTAATTAAACCACTTGGAAAATTTACATGTAATCAAATTACTTTGTGTCAATATTTTGTGGATAGATATTTTTCGAGTGTAGTATGAGTGAGAAACTTACACGGACTTATTCAGGGTTTTTGTTGACTTTATGTCCTCTGCAGGCTTTTGACACACGTCAGAACTACAAAACAGTCACAAACCATAACAACAATCATTTTAGTGCTCAAATAAAAACATGCACGTGTAAGAGAACAACACTAAATACTCTACTGTTCCTTTATTTATTTATTTTTTAAATAAAACCACTCACGTATGGCTATCATCACACTTTTGGTTTGGTAAGAACTCCTCAGAGAGGGGTTGTCTTGGATCTCCCACAGGTTTAGCGACAGCTTCAGGCTTGGCCGTCTCCACATCTAACACATCAGTCAGTCTAATAGCTGCCTGTGCAGTGTTATCCCAAACACCTTCTGCATCTGAAGCAGCTACTTTGTCAAGGGCATCTTCAATGTTCAACTCTTTGGCATGTTCTGCTGCTGTCTTATGTGTTGGATCAAGCCTTTGTTCAACAACAGTGCTATCATCCTTGCGCTCAACCGTCTCTTCACTTCCACTCTTAAAAACCATCTCAGAGGGTGGTGCAGACTCAACTTTAAACTCTACACCCTTGGCAGTGTCAGCATCTGGTTGACTAGATGGTGCAGGCAGAGTGTCGGTGACTGATATGGTGCTGTTTTGTAGAGCAACTTCTTTTGGTGTTGCATCACTTACAGTGTGCGTTTCCACACCGCCTTGAAGAGAAGCTTCTTTTCCTGATGTTGCCAAAGCAGGTGGTCCATACATGTTTACTCCTGCATGCTCTAAATTAGTTGTATTCGGTGGTTCTCTTTTGATTACAGATTCTCCGGGGACTCCAGCGGTGCTTTTACTCTCACTTCTCTCTCTCACTGTGCCTTCCACAGCAGAGATTTCTGCAGGGGGATTTTTCACATCAGCATATGCAGAGGCCTTAGCCTCATTGTGACAGGTGTCAGCTGGTGCATCAGCATGTTGTTCCGTGTTTTCTGCAGTTGCGTCAGTAAATGTCTTTTCTGGCTGTGCATTAAAATTTTGAATAGGTGCTTTTGTGAGCGCTTGAGGCCTGTAAAAGAGAGTGTTACTTCTTCCCAACTTTGCAAAAAAAAAAAAGAGAGATTTGTAAGCAAAATAACAAAGACTCAGCATCTTTAAATTTAACACTTCCAGTTACAGTCTCGTGTACTAACTTTGTCCTCACTGTTGAGCCTTCAGGCCGAGTGTCTTTCAGAGCAGGAATATTCTCAGCACTTGCCTGATTAGCTGTATACCTAAAACAGACAAACAAAGCAGTGAGTGTTTGGTTTAAATGTTCAGATTTAACTGAGATTAAGCTTGAAATATGTGGATTTGCAGAGAAGCAGTAAATATTTGCTCAGGCTTTGCACAGTTCAATTTACATTCAGCACCAACATACCCTTCAGATGGAATCACCTCTGCCTTTTGAAGAGGAGAATTTGGTAGAGAATCTATTGCTCTGCAAGGTAAGAATAAGAAGAGAAAACCCCTTTATAGCCTTATATTTTCCTAATTGCTTCTTCAGAACCAATAAGAGATTTCATCACCTTCTAACTATGTTAGCTCAGAAAGAAAGTCTAAGCCAAATGCTCCATATTAGAGTGGTTACTGATGTCTCTAGTGAGCAATAATATAAATGTACATCATTAGCTATCATATAAAGTACTTGCTTAATGAATACTTTGTCAGCAGTATTCTGGGAGTTTCAGAATGTCTTATATAAACAAAGTTCATCCATAACTTACATTAAAAAAATGTTGTATGAAGAGTGCGACCTGCATTGAAGGATGAGCATCCTGAGCATGTGAAGTCAGTGACTGATGAAACAAAGCTAACAAATAAAACCTTAAATGTCAGCACAATGTTTATTAATGGTGTAAATATCACCAGACACGTTGCAGTGAAGTGGTGGCTGAGGCTGGTAATAAATGAGAGACACACAAACTAAAATCTAACTTTTCCCGCAGGAGCAAAGCCTCTTGATACAAATACCAGTGTTATTCTTGATTTTGAAGAATATGCTGTATACACAAGAAACTGTGAGGTAATGGTCCCTCTGCAGCTTAACAGATGACAGCAAAACATGTGGTGTTTGTCATTCATGAGTGGGTGAACTGAACTATTAATTCAGAAGGTTCATGACTTGTGTCAATTGCTGTCATCTGAAACTGCAAATATACACACATTCGTCTATTATCTTTTTTGTGTGTTTCTATTATTTCTGTCATCTCATTATTGGCATGGGGAAAAAAATCTGACTTGATAGAAAATGTTTATGGACTTTGAACCATCAGACCCAGGGCACAGATGTGTAAAAGGCAGAAAGGGCGAAAGGTACAACAGATGTCTAGGACATCAGTACAGCTTTTAATTTTGGAACATCCAAATGAGGACAACATAACAATGTTTGCTGGGTTAGTTGGGGAAACTAAGACTCATGAGACCTCTTCATAGCTGTGTCTCTGGTTTTACTTCGTTTTGCAGTCGATAGATAGATAGATAGATAGATAGATAGATAGATAGATAGATAGATAGATAGATAGATAGATAGATAGATAGATAGATAGATAGATAGATAGATAGATAGATAGATAGATAGATAGATAGGTGAATATATTCTAGCAAATTCATAAAAAGAACACCAAGTCATCAAGACATCAACATTGGTGGTAGTGTGATGGTCTGCTGCTATTCAGGACCTGAATGTCTTGCCATAAATTAATGGAACAATGATGTAAGCATTTGAAGCATTATGTATTATGTAGCAGGACAATAATGTGAAATACACCAGCAAGTCCAGTTCTGAATGGCTTTTAGAAAGGTTTTAAAGTGGTCTAGACAAAGTGGGACTTAAATCCAATTGAGATGTTTTGGCATGACCTCTAATATATTTTTCAGGCCTTCAGTGTGGCTACATTAAAACAACTCCAGTATCACAAACGCTTCATTTCGGTTCCTGATGCAGGGGTGGCACAACCAATTATTTGGCTCAGAGGACAATTACTTTTCAAATAAGACCAGGTAGTATTGGACATATTTTCCCCCTTAATAAAGGAAATCATCATTTAAAAACTGCTTTTGTATTTACTCATCTTATCCTTGTCTAATATTAAAATGTGCTTGTTGATCTGAAACATGTTAGTGTGACAAATACGTAGAAAAAAAAGAAAATAAATACATCAGGAAGGGAGAAAAATACTTTCTTCACAACAGTGCTGGCTCGCTGATTATCAGTACATGGGAACTGTAGTGCAGTTTTTTAGTTTGGTCAGTGGTCAGCATCTCCATGGGCTTGGGCTCTTATTTTCTTGAAACCTCTATTTTGAAGGCGTCGTGAAAATACTTCCGGTTTTGTTCCGTTTTTCCCCGGCTTCGTAAAGTAGTAGCATATTGCTAAGCGGAGAAGTTAAGAGCGATAGTAAAATTTAGCAGCATTATTTTTAATTCTCTGTAACTAGCAGAAATATCAGTGGCCACTGTGGAATCAACACTACCCAGGTGGGTAGTATCGTCTCAAAATAGCACAACAGTCCTCACGAAACTGCAGTTTACAAGTAGGAACGTTGTGTTAAGCGGCGGCGCACAACCGACACAGGAGGACATGTCTGCTGTTTTACGTTCAACATAATACTGTCCAAGACGAGTAAGTCGCTTCGTATTTTACGACATTTACTTTTAATGATAGAAATAATGATAGTTAATAGAAAATTAATGTAGCCTTCTGTAGCATTTTTATGAGGTGCCTCCAAAAATAAACCGGGTTACTTTCCGATGCTTTCCACGAGGTTTTAAAAGAAACTTCCTGACATAACAAGCCTATCACGTTACTTAACACCGATACTGAGTTTTTCAAAACATGCAACAAAATATTTCGAGAGCATAAATATTATTTTAGGCCCGGTTAAAAAAATAAAATCATAAATGGTATTCTATTCTTGTTATTTCAATCAATTAGGGCAGGCTCTAAACATCGTTTTGGGCCCCATTT
>VOQK01016901.1:145181-155417 GCA_015052645.1 Benitochromis conjunctus
GACTGTTTAGCATATCGAGCTACCTACAATCAGTGTTTTGTTTTAAGTACACTAAATGTTTATGCCTTATATATTTTATAGGAACACTTGCCTCATTCCTTGCTATTGATTTGAAAGCACTATAACAGAAGGAACTGTGTGGCTGTACAGTGCTGCAGAAGTGATTTTTAGCACAAGGAAACATGGACTAAAACAAATTGTTGAGTTGACAAATATTAAAATGAAATGTAGCTTAGGGGCTGTAATGTTAGCTTCTTCTAAAATTAAAAAAAAAAGTAGTTACAGAGTGCATTAAAAAGCAGTTAGGGTTAGCTTCACAAATCTTTTTAGATTGTTGTGACCAAACGTTTTTTGTCATGCGTGACATTTCTGTCACCAAGTGGTTTATGTTTTGTAAGTTTCCTTTTTCTAGCTAGTTAACATTATTTATTATCTTTCGTTCAAGATGTGTATTTATAACTCGCAGACACCTTCTGTCTCGTGTCTTGAATTGATTAGCTGCGTCTCCATGCAATATTAATAAGCTGCAAAGATTATGCAATAACTCATTTGTCCCAGGAGTCCTATGGGAACAATTCTTGCAGATGCTTTTTAAAGCTATTATCAGCCGATCTTTTAGGCAGCAGAATGTGAAACTACACAAATAATGGGCTTTTTAGCAAATTTGAATAAGTACCAGTGCCTTGTCCTGAATGACTGGGAAAATAACAAAAGAATAATGTGCAACAATAAAGATTGTTTTGTTTCAGCCTTTAGCGTTTTTGCTGTGTATTCAAATAATTGCAATAAAGCTGCAATTCAAGGATTCAATATGGTTTGTCACATTAGCATGTTGCTAACAACAGCAGCAGCCTCCAGTCCATTTCTTGGGTTTTGCTGTTTTGTGTTTCAGATATTAGCCAAACTCTAATGACACTAGCTTTATTTCTGATCGCGATCTTTCCATAAAAATAGGAGTGCCTTTTACTGTAAATGAAGATAGATAAAAGTCTGGAATTTACAGTGTGACTGTGGGGTAACCTAATACCAAATTACAATCTGAAAACATTAGTTTATTGTCTCGGTTTTATCTTTATATATTATCTTTAAGGCATCCGTCACCCAGTAACAGATTCTTCATGTGACTTTTTCATTTAATTCATGCAGCTATATTTGTATGTACATCAGTTCTGCCACTCATCTTGATCATTGCTATCCTTTTAAAATGCACAGCTGTCAAAGTCACACCATTCCACATGGTTGCAAAGAGGCTGCAGTCCTGTATGCACTTCATTAGATCAACACTTGAATTTGGAAATTGATGTACTGCAGGCCTCAGGAACATCCAACTGTACTCTCAACTGCCAGTGTGATAAAATGTTTAATAAAAGTGCTGATGCTGTGTAGTCAACTTTTGGTCTTTTTTGTTTAAAAAAAAAACAAAAAAACATTGTGCATGTGTATATTATACAAGAAAGCGTGTAGCTCAAGGCTTGTAATTAATTACAATACAAACAGCTATTTGTGAACCAAAGTCTCCTAATTCTGTTTGTGTTGACTAATTTCATCAAGAAAGACTACAACTGAAGGTATTTCCTCTATATTGATTTATTTATTGGTTGTTTCGGGTACACAATATCAAGAGCCTTGCTTCACTCATAGAAGACCTTGTGAATGTAAGAAGGTCAGCACACTCCTGGAGCGACACTCTTTTAACCTGCTGATCACAATAACACCTATACACACTTTTTTAAAACTGAGAATTTGCAGGTATAAAATTCATAGGGATGGTTTAACATGTATTACTGAACTATTACACAGGTGAGTCCATAGTGTGGTAGTTTACATGTTTGCTTACGTCACAAGTCACATTACAGTTGCCTCAGGAAGGGCATCTCGCATATCAAATATGTGGAATGACCTGCTTTGGTGACCTCATGTAAATAGGGGAGCAGCCAAACGTAGCTACTCAGTTATTGCACAAAGATATTTACAAGGCAGTTTGAAATAATAGCATCACTGCTTGTATGACTGAACCTCTAATATTTTAGTCACTACTGATCAAACAGTAGCTTATATACAAAACTAAACACAATGTGGATCAAACCAGTAAATACCATGGTGTATAAACTCTACACTTTTTATACAAGAATGACAAATCATCAATGTCTTTATATACAGTCTGTTGTATTTTTATTTTATTTTTAATCAACTTGTTATGTTGATTAAACACTGTAACGTATTGAACATACAGAAGGTAAAAATCAGTACCCATGACACTGATTTTGCTAACTGCACAGTGGATAATTGAATTTATGAGAGGACAAAAAAATGGAAGGGATCCAATCACAAAACAGTAAAAAGAAATAAACACTGAAACGGGACCACAGTTTTCACATCTTTGTGTTTTTTCAGTTGTTTGCTAAGGATATAGAGTTTAAGATTAGCATTTTAAAATTGGTTTTGTTTTGGTTTGTGACTGAATCACATCCAGTGTCTGGAAAGTATCTGTTTGGCAACAGCTTAATTTCTCAACATGACAATGATCCCAAATACACTGCCACTGCAGTAAAAGCCTACCTGAATAGAATAATACGTATCAGACTTGGTCCCCCAGAGTCTGGACCACAACATTACAGAAGCAGTGTGGGATCACCAGAATGGAACAAAAGGCAGAAAAATTAAAAAAACAAGCTTTGCATGTCCTTCAAGGAGTGTGGACAACTATTCCTGAAGTCTCTTAAAGAAAGTACAAGAAAGAGAATTCAGGTGGTGTTGTAAATAAAGGTGTTAATACCAAATACTGACTTTCAAGCTTGCTACTGAATATACTGTATTTCCATTTATGTTTGCAAACAGGAATGGTTTTACAGGTGGAGGATGCTGAATTTTTTTTCCTCCTCAACCTTTCAGACTGTTTTTGCACTAGTTTTGTATTTTGCAACTCTTCCAGCATGAACATTATGAATGTTATGCTGCCTGTAACATCGGTTTGTATGACCAGTTTGGTGGTGGATAAGTGATGGTCTCGTGAGGCATATTCATGAAGAGATACACAGGCCTTTATAGGCTAGGCAACAACATCCTGACTGCCATTAGGTACCGGGATGAAATCTTTGGACCCATGTTCAGACCCTACACTGGTGCAGCGGGTCCTCAGTTTCTTCTGGTGCACAACAATGCCCAGCCTCATGTGGCAAAAGTATGCAGGCAGTTCCTGGGGAATAATGGAATAGATATGATTGAATGTCCCCATGCTCACCTGACCTAAATCCAATCCACATAAATCAAATAGCGCACTTCTGGGATTCTAAGTTTTAGTCCATCAGATGCTGTGAGGTTGCACTTCACACTGTTTAGAAGCTCAGTGATGCCCTGATCGAGATCTGTGAGGAGATCCCCCAAGACCCCATCCATTGTCTCATTAGCAGCATGCCCTGATGTTGTCAGGCATGTATGCAACCATTTTGGGGGCATATAAACTACTGAGTTTTAGTAGTTTTTTTTTTCCACTTTAATTTTTAAATTCAGCAACCTTTGTATGTTGATCAATTTCATTTCCACAAAATGATGTGGCATCCTTTCTTTTCTATCGCATTACCTAGTATATATCAGTATAGATATCAAGCATGATTTTTCCCCATTGAAATCTAATGCGCTTTCAAATGTTTCCTAATTATTATTATTATTGTTATTTTTAGCTGTGTATATACCTTTAGCGTTCAACTAGAAGTGTTAAAGCATCTTATTTCAACGTGCATATAAAAAAGCTGACATAGTTCTTTTAAACAGCATAGAGACATCTGTCTGGGTTAGAAAGATGGGAAAAGTATGGGTATCAGATACTGTTTGTGTTCCTAATCATACACAATGCCTATTGGATCGAACAAGACAACATTATTATAGAATCACTCTTTGAAAAATACAATTCTTTATTTAAAAATTATATTTCCATTACACTCTGGGTATAACGTATGAGAAGAAGAAAACGTGCTACCTGAATCCTAGTACGCGATTGGCTCTGCAGATTTCAAACTTAAATCCCGCGTGCGGCTGTTGTGTCGCGATAGGTTTCCTTTCTTCTTCGGGAGCCGTCGGCCGCTTCCGGTTACATGACGACGACGGCGATGATACAAAAAGAGAGAAGGAAAACACAAGGAAAAACACCTTTCTTGGCGAGAACGGGGGAAACTTAATACAAATCGCCACATTGCTGATAACGGATTGCTTATGTGTCAGCATAACTAACGACTGCTGTCAAGCTAGCTTGACTGGAGAACGTATGAGCAGTGAAAGATCGCAGATATTTGGAGTTTATTGTTCTTCGCCTGCTTCCTCCAGCTAGGCTATTTCTGTGTTGCTCTACGCTACATAGCCAAGCTAGCTAACGTTAGCTAACGCTGGATGCCAACACGGTGTGTGCTCCTGGTTGTCAGTTAGCGAGCGGTTAGAAAGGAAAGGAAACCGCGCTGTTAATCGCTTTACCGCAGGACTCCGCTATCCGCTTCTAGCTCGTTGGCTTTAGTTGCGCGAGAATGGCAACTACGGCATTGTACGCCTGTACGAAGTGTAACCAGCGGTACCCCTTCGAGGAGCTGTCGCAGGGCCAGCAGCTGTGCAAGGTTTGGGAGTGTGTGTGAGAGAGTGAGCGATAGAGAGAGTCTGATTGCAAACAAGAATCAACAAACAATCACGACACGAAAGAGTGAAGAAGTGTGCGGTTTATTTATATTTTTGCCGCCGGTGTGTCACGGTGCTACAAGTAGCAGGTTTGACGGGCTCACATTATGTAACAAGTTGGAAGGCAACCGTATTAACGTAACCATGTTTAGATCACTCCTGGACACCGTGCTCTTTATTAAAGCGCAACAACACAACCATACCACATGTTTACCTGTTGAATACTTCTTCCCGGTAAATTGAAAAAAAGAAATCATTAAAAAAATATGTCGATTACACGTGTGGTAGTCTGTTTCTCGTTTATAGCTGAGGAGTCCGTTTATTGGCAAAGGAAAAATATTTAAATGGAGAAAACCTTGAAGCAAACCTGGCTCATATTTCCTGCAGATGTTTTCTTCCATATGCCATGACTTTTCTTTGCATTAGTGCCGTGCCATACTGCAAATTTTGGTGGGATTCGATACCAACCAAATATAGAGCCAGCATTACCGATACAAGTACCGTTACTTTTAACCTGTAAAGGTAGCTTGTGTAGGAAAGAGCAGTGTGCCGTGATTTATGAGATGAAGTATGCTAATTCTGAACACATTTTAAGGAACACTAAATGACTGTTATTACTGTCCACAATAATTAGTTAACACAATAAAACATAACTTTCAGCTGTTTGTGGATTGTGAAACTTGGTCTTTTGTAGAGCTGGGATGTAAACGCGCCTGTCTCTAAAGCACTTTGGATCAATTTCTGATGTTTAAATGTGCTATAGACAATGATTAACATAATGTCACAATCAACACAAAAAGGTTCACACATTTTTCGCATTGCATGTTTGAGGTATATTTTTTCATTTCCAAAAAATAATTTATTTAACACAATTCAGAGGGCTACATAGTGAACTTAGAGGAACAAACAAAGTGCTACAAGTCCTGTAGCACTTGTATCAGTCTGATACCAATACCAGCATTGATTATCGATACAATCAGTGTTCACATCGATCAGCCCACCTCTACTTTGCACGTCATATTTAAAGTACAATTTTTAAATGCTTTGATTGAAGATTATTTTCTTTTTATCCCTAGACATTTTTACAAAAAGTCAGTTAAACCGTGATTGTTCTGTTAATAATAGCTGTGTTTCCCTCAATGGGAAACCTTACTGTGACATTATGCTGGGTTTTCATGGAGAAAAACTACATTGGCTACAACATCTGTGAAAACACCAAAGTACGATATGCACCACCTGCAATGCATATTCCACTGTAATAGACCGTAATAAACCGTTTGTTTGTCACCATTCACCAGCAGACAGCCATTTGCCACAAACTGATAGTGCTTTGTTTTTGTACTGTAGGAGTGTCGCATCGCTCACCCAATAGTGAAGTGCACATACTGCAGATCTGAGTTTCAGCAGGAAAGGTGAGATGTTTCACCTCCCAGTGATGATTGTTCAGCTTTCATCCACGCCAGTTCAATGAATTTCATTGCTGCTTGATTTGGTTTTAAACCCATCTTTATTCTTTGCAGTAAAACAAATACAATCTGCAAGAAATGTGCCCAGAATGTCAAACAGTTTGGAACGGTGAGTAGCAGCTTTCTCCTGTTTTTTATAATACCAGCTGTATTTGTTGGGTCCTGCTTCACTTTTTGCATTTACTTATTATTGCTTATTTATTTATTTTTGGTTTGTTTGTCTTTGCAGCCCAAACCTTGCCAGTACTGTAACATTATTGCAGCTTTTATCGGGACAAAATGCCAGCGTTGTACTAACTCAGAGAAGAAATATGGACCTCCACAGACCTGCGAACAATGCAAACAGCAATGCGCCTTTGATCGCAAGGAGGAGGGGAGGAGAAAGGTAAGAGCCTAAAGTGCTACTATACAGACATGTGTTTAAAAGTTTTATAAGCTAATATCACCTCGTGTTTCAGGTGGATGGAAAACTTCTGTGCTGGCTTTGTACGCTTTCCTACCGCCGGGTCCTGCAGAAGACAAAGGAGCAGAGGAAGGGCTTTGGTTCCTCCAACTCTTCATCCCTGAATGAGAAAGACCACCATTCCAGATCGCACCATCATCATCATCACCAACACAGACACAGCAGTTCTCACCACAAGTATGTCCTCTGTTGTATCGCCTCTTTTTTTTTTTTCTCATGCTCTGTCCCCGGGCTGCTCAGTCAGCCCTTCAAGTTTAAAAAACATAAATGTTTTATGTGTCTGTCATGTGCTGCAGGCTGAGTGGGAGCCTGAGTCCTGAGCAGGAGCAGGGACTGTGGAAGCAGAGGTAAAGGTGCCCTTCTTATTTAAGGTTCTTATTGCGTTTTTATTCCCAGAGTCAACACTTTCTTTTTGATCTGCTCTGCAGCCATAAATCGTCTTCGATCCAAAAGGAGACTCCAAAGAAGAAACCAAAACTGGAGATGAAGCCATCCAACGGGGACAGGTACGACAGGTGTAGCACATTACGTGCTATATTATCTGTTTTCCTTGCTGCCGTTCCCAGTGTTAGCTTCATGCTCATTTCCTTCTCTCTCCAGTAGTTCCATTACCCAGTCTATGGATTCAGGGGGAACGGACAACTTCATTCTCATCAGCCAGCTGAAGGAGGAAGTGATGTCACTGAAGAGACTTCTGCAGCAGAGGGATCAGACCATCCTTGAGAAGGACCGAAAGGTAGATTAATCTGCCTCAGCTGACCTCTGCTTTTGCTTTGCTTTGTTTGAGGGTTTGAATTTTAATGACCAAATTCTCTTGTAGCTCACAGAGCTCAAAGCAGACTTTCAGTACCAGGAGTCAAATATGAGAGTGAAGATGAATCAAATGGAGAAATCACACAAAGAATCTATGGAGCAACAGCAGGTGGGAATACATGTGTGACAGATTCTTACTTGTTTGTGTCAAATTTTGTTCCGAGAATATCTAGTGAGAACATGTGTACATGGTTGATTTATTTCTCCCTCTTCTTTGTTCTCAACTGCTCATTAGGATAAGTATTCAACTGTGTCAGTTTTAATTGCCAAGCTGTTTCCAAGTAGGTGTGGTAATGTAGTCATTTGACACACCAGAGAAACAATTCATCGGAATTATGTTCTGCAATGATGTAAAGGTTTTAAAGGATTAATAGCATGATAATAAAGGGATGGTTCACATGTTACATGGATACAACAGGTGTGTCAGCTGATCCATTTCCAACATTATCATCAAACTTGTCGGTCTTAAATTGTCTTTATAGTTATTTTCTAAGTGTAACAGTGTAAAAGTGTGTATGTTTAAAAAAAAAAAGAAAAAAAAGAAAAGCATCTATATGCCAAAATGTATAACTCATCATTTTGTTTCCGCAGGCTAAGAACAGGGAGTTGATGAAACAAGTGGCTGCCCTCTCCAAGGGAAAAAAGTTTGATCGGACAGGAAGTTCACTGCTGTTACCCTAACAATAGGCCGGCCAGCGGGTGACAACACAGAGCGGCTTCATTTTTTGTAACACTGTGAAAGTCTCTCTCCTGTGTTTCCTCATTGCCATCGACATCAACTACTTCTAAATTGGTAAAAAGCCAGAGACCATGTTGTACATGGAAGTCAAATGTTAAATCAAAGAATCCTTTTTTTCTCTAAATAAATAAATAAATCAACGTATTCTAGATATATTCTGGCGGCTTTTCCACTGGATCATAGGATATGACTTTGGATGTGGTTGAGGATGGAGTCCTCTTTTTTGTTTTTTTGTTTTTTTTAAATCCAACACTGCCGGGCCAAAACAAAAATCATGGTGTGCATACAGTATGTGGAGAACGTTGTCAATGCAGCCACTTAATTTTTATGGATGTCATGCATTTTATTTATTCAACTGTATTTCTTAGCTTTTTTTTTTTATTTCCTCACAACATACTAAGAGAATATCCCACATTTTGGGGTTTTCTTCAATAGTAATTAGTTATATTTTTCTAAATGGACGCGATTGTGGAAAACAGACGCTCCTTAACGGAGGCCATGTGCAACTTTACAATGTATGCAAACGTGGGAAAGGCGACCACTGAGCTGCTGCTCGACAGTAGAGAAATCTCTCGGTTAACGATTCATAAAAAGAAAACCAACCAACGAGCACTCAGACAGGCCGTCTCTTGGCTGCCCAGTTTCTCACTGTGTGACAGCTGTAGTGCTTTGCTGTTTCTCTTTAGTGGAACGATTGTAATACTGCATGATTTTACTGCCAGATACCGGATGGCTTTGAGGTCAGACTTTTTCTTCCCCTGCCCCTCTTTTAATTCGTTTTTTAAGAATCACTTGTAAATGTATCACCGGGGTCAGCCAATGTATTTAAACTATTGCTTGTATCTGTTTTAGTGAGTACAGTATGTGTATGGTAAGGCCAGTTGAAATTAACATGTCTGTAGAAGATGCTTTTTAAACAAACACACCTATCACCCTACATTACTGGGCTGGTTTCATACTGTGGTGTCCAGGATCACTTTTGTACTTTTTTCCAACCAAGTGTTTTAAAACTATTAAAACTGGCTAAACTGTTATGGTGTTCTCTTTGTGAACATGTGGAGAGGAGGGGTAGTGAATATACTGGGTAAAGGATATGAATGAATTTAGACCTGATCTAAGGGATAGGGTGAGGTGGAGGCAGATCCTTTTGCTTTTCATATTTCTTTTTTTAAATGCATCGCAACATCACACCTAGAGGTCGCATTGGGTATTAAATTAAAGTACAGACTGGCACTGGTTCAACTTTGGTTGATAATTCTTCAAAAAAATTCATAGTTTGAACTAAAGTCATAGCAGCTGTTCATATTCTGTTGCTAGATTGATTCTTCTTTTTTTTTAAACAGGAACTGACTGTACCTGTAAAGAGGTAGTATCAAATAGTTGACATCTAATATAGACAATAAATAAATAATATCTGGTGCACACAAGTTGTTCTAATTTTTACAACAATAAAAAGTGAAAACCGTAGGAGCAGTTGACTATAGTAAGTTTTGAATTCATCTTGAAAGGTTTTCAGTAAACATTGATTCTCCAACAGCTTTAGGGACGCTATGTCACAGAACGTATTTTGAGATTAGGGATTTTATGGTTTATCTCCCCATGTGTGTACTGTAAGGGCATATAATTAAAGTTATTTGCGAAAAATTGAGCAAATTTTGAGTTAATGTAGAAGTGACGGTCCCATTTGGCTAGTTAATTAAATTGGGCTACAACACAAAACCATAAAACTGGCGAATGGAGTATAACGTATAGTCGAGACAGATTCATTTTATTGTTGTGGAATGATTATGGGCAAAAATTCAGTATCATTAAATTGATCATAACTTAATACTTAAGCGCAAAGACAATGACTGGCGTTTGCAAATTACGAGTGAAAAATATTGTACCGTTTGTGGCGAACTCCACCAATTCCTACGTTTCAGAGAGTACCTGAATGCGTCACATTTTTCATCCGGGTCACTGGGACTTTCCGCTAGTTTGGCTCTTCCAGTCTGCAGATCGCTGCAGTGTGTGACAGTAATGCAAATAAAAACAACCCTTACCCGAATGTATATACTGCGTTTAATGAGTTAGGGTGTTTATTGTTTGACCTTGTC
>VOQK01016901.1:166027-179002 GCA_015052645.1 Benitochromis conjunctus
CCAGGAGCAAAACATCCAATAACACAAGTTGCACAGTCCATGCTGGATCTGTGTGATGCTAAACTGAAAGAGGTGAGTGGGTGTAACCATCATTGCCATGATTTTGTCTCATTTCATATTTTCCCTTTTTATTTTTAAATTAGTTTCATCATTAATTATCAAATCTCTGTGTGTGTTTGCAGAAGGAGGACAGGCTGGTGAGGCTGGAGAAAGCCATCAACCCTCTGCTAGATGATGATGATCAGGTGGCCTTCTCCTTCATCTTGGACAACATTGTAACCCAGAAAATGATGGTGGTTCCTGATGTAAGTCACCTCCTTCAGTCTGTTTGAGAACAGTGATCAGTATAGAGTTGGGTAATGATCTGAAGCTCATTCTTCCACTCTTCTCCTCTTTGTAGTCATGGCCGTTTCACCATCCCGTCAACAAAAAGTTTGTGCCAGATTATTATAAAGTTATTGTGAACCCCATGGATCTGGAGACCATCCGCAAGGTGAGAGACTCACAGGATGTCAGACTTACAGTACCTATAATCATTTAATTCTAACAGCAGTATGAAGAAAACACCCTGTTTGTGTGTCTGTGTTTAATATCAACAGAACATCTCCAAACATAAGTATCAGAACCGAGAGACGTTTCTTTCAGATGTCAGTCTCATCCACACCAACAGCATCAAGTATAATGGTAAATGTTTTTATGGATACTGTTACCTCAGCATTTAATCTCTCTTAAAAGAGGTTTGACTAACAGACTTCTGTTGGTATATGATTGAAGCGTTATCGCTTGTGTGTCTTTGACAGGTTCGGACAGTCCTTACACCAAGACAGCTCTCGAGATTGTTAATGTGTGCAAGCAGACTTTGGCAGAGGTGTGTAGTGGATTCTTGGGGTGTTTTCACACCTGTAGTTTGTTTATACTGGACCGAATCAGTCGATGAGTTTGTAAACTTGTAGCTATTCACACTGAGAAAATTTCAAATGAACTCCAAGCAAACTAAAATGCATCACTACAAACCACAAGACAATTTTCAGCTTTCTGCTTTATGATGTGTCTGGGCCGGGAGCAGGTATATCCAGGTGCTGACTTTTGCACATCTACTGTAGCCATATCCCAGAATACAAAGCATACATGGCTACAGGAAGGTTTTTTTTTTAGCTCAACTCTTGCAACATTTACCTTGTAGTTGGGTGAGATTGAGGTTGCTAAACAAGCTGCTCTGGAGTTCATTTGGAATTCAGTTTGTTTGTTTTTTTTATTTGGGGTGCGGTTGTTTTGGTCCACACCCTTGTGCAATTACTGTGTTCTCATCTGCACAATCAAACTGCACCAAAGTGGAAAACAAATTTAAACTAACTAAACACTACAGGTGTGAAAACATCCTTACTTTGCCCTTTTGAAGTTGGATAAGGCTGAGTTTGATTGAGCAGCTTTAAAGCAATGTTGGGAGCAAATCAAAAGCAGTTTCACTCGTAGTTTTAAAAATATTGTATTGACACAGAGTGGAGATGTGCAACCCTGGTTTGTAAAATCAGACAGTGATATATTTGGAATAATTACAGAATTGTATTGCTTGTATTGTATTTTTAACACTTCTGAGTAATTACAACAGTACAGCATATAAACAAGAAAAAAACAACCACTTTAGAAATAGTCACCGTTTATTGTGTTTGCAGTATGATGAGCACTTGACTCAACTGGAGAAAGACATCTCTACTGCTAAAGAGGCAGCTCTAGATGCAGCAGACCTGGAGAGTCTGGAGCCAATGACGCCTGGGCCATACACACCTCAGGTAAGACACAGGGCCTAGTTCCATTTAGACAAACCAAGTACTGTAAACCTTTCTGCATGCAGTAGCTTCCTCGCCACTCCTTGTAGTGCTTCTCCTTCACTTGTTCGTTGCACTAACTCTCCTGTCCAGACTTTCACATTTCATTTGTACAATCTAGTTTCTTTACTGTAGTGTCTTCTTTTTCCCAACCTGTTCTTCTCCTTCGTTCCTGCCCTCTTTGTCCTGTCTCTGTGTGGTGTTGGCCAGCCTGCTGATCTGTTTGACAGTGGGGCTTCAGGGAGTCTGCCCAGAGAGCCCAGCAGCCTTTTCTCTGAGGGACCTCTAGTGGGTGCTCCAGAGAAGAGAGGGGGGCAGGTATGGAGAGACAGAAATAAGTCTTGCAGCCACATGCCCACCCCTCTTGTATCTATCCTGAAAGCATCCCGCTTCAGTAGGCATTTCTGTTGTACCTCCTTCCACACAGGTGACAGTGTTTTTTCCCTTAATTTGCTACCCGTTTGTGTAGCTGTTTTCACAGAAGTACTGAAGACCTGAACTTCTCAACCAGCAGAACTGTCTGCGAGAACACTGATTCAGTCAAAGGGGCAAATTCAGACTGCACTTTTGCCTGATTCTGCAGACATTGTCCAGAGATCACATGTGAAAATGACTTCTGTAAACAGTGACAGGTCATCTTTTAGGCAAGTTTCTTCCCTGACCCTTTTCATTCTATCTCTCAGGGACGGCACAGCAGAAGACCAGGGGAAGAAGAGTCTGATGTGGATATCGAAGGCTTTGATGAGGATGACGATGGCAAACCCAAGACTCCTGCTCCTGTAAGAAATACAGATTTACTAATAGTGAGCACATACACACAGATGTAAACTGACTCGACACGGTTCTTAGTTACCTCGTGTTTGTGCGACCTGTGTCTGAAGGCAGAGGATGCAGAGGGAGATCAGGAGTACGAGGACGATGACGAGGAGTTGTTGCTACCTCCTCGCAGTCGAGTGCATGACCAGGATGACGAGGAGGAAGAGGAGGAAGAGGAGGGCAATGTTGGAAGAGCTAATCGCCCAGCTCAAGCCAGCGTGCTCTATCAGGATCTACTCATGTCGGATGTAGAGGATGATGCCAGCGAAGAGGAGGGCGACAACCCGTTCTCCTGTAGGCTCACAATTCCCTCCAACGTTTCGAATCTATAAATAGCAAAATCTGGTGGACACAGAATGTCCTTTGTCTTGTAAAACGTCCTGATAAAATGTGTCTCACCCTCCAGCCATACAGCTATCGGAGAGCGGCAGCGACTCGGACAGAGAGATTGATGTGCGACCTGCCCCTCCACGGAGAACTCAGGAGACGGCCCGCATGGGCATGGAGCAGGACGAAAGCATGATGTCATACGAAGGGGATGGGCCTGATGGGCCGCACATGGAAGACAGCAATGTCAGGTACAGTGGGCCAGCTGACCACAATGAAAGCATAAGAATGTAAATGATGACAGTCTCCTCAACACAAAAGTGATTCTGGAGATGAGGATTTTTTTAATGATGGGAAAAATTACATTTAAAGGTTAATTTTCATTGTCTTCTTCAAGTATTTAAATATTTTTTATCATATGCATATCTATACCACTGAATCATTCCATGTCCTGATGTTATTTTAAAATGTCTTTCCTTGGTTTCCGTCTCAGTTACGACAGCTATGAGGAGACGGAGAGTCAGAGCCAGTTGCAGCCATCTAGTTTGGGAAATGGAGAAGAATACGGCATCAGCGAGGAGGAGGAGGAAGACGAAGAAGACGAGGCACGGAGGAGCGGCCCAGCTGTTCTATCTCAGGTCCAGCTCAGCGAAGATGAGGAGAGCGAAGAGTTCAGATCTATTGGGGGCGACAGCGACATGGACTCTGACAATTAGCTTCTTTTGATTTCTTCAGTTTTTTTGCTGCAGAATCGTGAAAACTGAAACTGTTTTAAAAATGAGGAAATGGGATCTTAGGTAAATATGTACAGTGTTATTTTGTAAATGACTGTGATATACCACTTATAGAAAAAAAACTGCACCTTGTAAATTTCAGTTTGTCTTTTTATATAATGGATGAATGTTTCTTTGTTTTACCCTGGTTTGTTCAGTTACATGTTATGGAAGCTTGTTTCCATCACCCAAAAAAACACAAACGTTTTTTTGCCACCTGCCAGTCAAAGAGTTTAGAGTTTACTTGGGTGATAATAATCCTGCTTTTTGAAGTCACTCAAAATTTCCACTTGGGAAACTTTGCCAAGCAAAAAATGTTTGGTTTTTTTTCAGGTGGTGGAGACGAGCTTCCGTGATATCCTGAATTCACAATAAATTAAAGGAATAAAAAAACTGAAGACAAACAGTTTTTTTTTTCTAATAAAAAGTAAGCTGCAGCTCCTCTTTCTCAGTTTTGCTTATTGAATGAACATAATTCCAGTAAGAAGTGATTGAGAGGGATTCAGATCCATGCAGTTAAACTTCCCTTTTGAAATGTTAATATTTAACTCAGGTTAATATTTGTCCAATCCCTCTGGTCATTTATCATCAAACATAAGGCTTATGCATAAAGTAAAAGCAGAGGAAAGTGATCATTGAGGTGGAATATGACAGAACTTTAATGACGGTGGTTACAGTTGGAAAATTATTGTAGATATTTTGAGACACCAACAAAAAACAGTTATAAATAAAACAAGCACAAGTTGATCAAATAATTACAGTTCTGCATGCTTTTCATTTTTCTCAACTATGTGCTGTTATTATAGTGCCTGCAATTTAGTGACACGCTGGAGCTGCTGTTAAATGAATTAATGAACAAGGTCATAAACACAGTGAACAGCAGAGGGTACTCCAGCACACACACTGAAAGTCAGGTTTCACTGTGTTACAGTCATTATCTCAGCTACTATAACCCACTGTCATCTATTTACTATATTACCAAGATAAGCATCTGCACAGTGGCTTTTGTCTCCTATTTTAATTGAAAATGAGACATTATTAATAAAAAGAACGGTCAATGTAAAGAGCACTGGGCC
Organism: Benitochromis conjunctus; assembly: GCA_015052645.1. NCBI lineage: Eukaryota > Metazoa > Chordata > Actinopteri > Cichliformes > Cichlidae > Benitochromis > Benitochromis conjunctus. The sequence continues at coordinate 170,846 of VOQK01016901.1, forward strand.
TGTGGTGATATGTAGGAACACAAGATAGAGAAATACACCTTCCCCTACAAATAAGTAATAACTCAAAGATAATTACATGCCAAGTGCACAAGCTGGTGTTTGGGTTACTCTGAAAAATCTAGCTGAAATATGTCATGCTCAGCAATACAAATGTAGTAGAAGTAGTGAACAACAGCTAGGACGAAGCTGCACCAACCCACACCTGTTTCCTGGAAATGCAACGCAGTGGCTTTCACACGCTTTGTTGTGATATCAGATTGTTTAACAACACCATCTACTGCATAAAGGATACCCAATTTGCGTTTCTTACTTGTCAATGACAAACAGCACACTTCCTGTTGCAACAGCTCTGCAGAGAGCTGCTCATCCAGCTCATCGACCACACTGATGTGAGGTTTGGCTGCACTTCTATATTCAAATCTGTAATCTATGTATGAAACCTAGTTTGTGCACATGAGCTGTAGCATGCTTGCAAAGCCACTGAGAGTACAACCTACTGGCTTTACTTTCAGTATTTCTAAGATGTCTCATATGGGTGAATTTATTAGTATATCAGTGCTCCTTACGATTCTACATTCCTGTGACTTGTGACACTAAATTTCTACAATAATCCACATGATTTAGAGCTGGCTGTGATTGCCTGCCTCTTACCAAGAATCTCTTACTGACAAAGATGAACCAGATCTCTGCACGTGTAACTGAAACATCATATTCATAGATTCGATATTTTCGCCCTGAGCAGCATACCACAAAGGATTCTAATACAGGCCCAAATTCTTTCACAATCTAAATGTATTCATGAGATTGCAGAGGCTTATCAGCCACAGAAGTAAATAATTACATTGCATCACATAATTATTGTTTTATCCCAGTTAAACCCACAGAGTAAATCTTTTATCTTTGAACAGGCAAATTTCTGCCCCAAGCTGCAGTGGTTAGCCTCTCAGGTGAGGTAAAAACGCGTCCGTGGACGGACAAGCATCCTTTAGCAGACTGAGGGATCCGACAGGGGCTGAGAGAGTGAGACCTGTGCATCTTCTTCACGGCCGCTGTCCGGACTGATGAGCTTTTCATCATTTGCAATAAGCTGCCAGAGTTCAAAGAAGCTGGGGAAAATGATGGCAACCAGCTATTTCAGCCCTCACCACTGGCAGATGACAGATCTGGGAGAGAAATAATGAATTAAAAAATAGGAAAATGGATCACATGTAGTTATACAGATGCAGAGTTTCATGTTTTGCACAAAAAGAAAAAACTGATCTAAACCTGATGGAAGGTAAGTGATTTGGTCAGCAGGCTGGCCGTCATCGATGTCTAAACTTCGGCTGTTCCTAACAGCCTGGAGGGAGCGGAGGCTGGTACGCATGGGTGACCTCGTCCTGCCTGGTGATGCTGCTGCAAAAACACACTGAGCTCACACTGAGGCAGTATAACCGCTAGCATCTGCTGATGTTTTGGAGCTATTTTACAAAAAAAGGTTTCTCAAATGAAATGTGGAAAATGCACGACACGTACCATAAGAGAAAATCAAAACTAGGAGTGCTGCCTTGTCTTTTACTCCTTCTTGTTATTTATTTTATATCTTGTTTGTACCTCACTGTCACCCTATGAAAAGCTGTCTGATGAACAGAAAGCTCTGCTGAGACCATGTCTCAAAGAAATAAAAAGAAAGAAGATCCTATCAGTCGTGTACAGTTATCCAAACTGAAGAGTAAGTCTCACTGTAATCCCTTCATAGCACAAGAAAAGGAATCACTTACACTCACAGTATAAACATGCCTGACTTTGTGTACCTTGGTTCTGGGCGCGTTTAAGCAGCTTGAATTGGGTGACTTGTTGATGAAGTCTGGATGGTCTGGGACTATGGCAGCACTCCTTAACTGCTGATGCGGAAGACGAAGTTTCAGATTTATTTCTTGGAGTTGAGTAAGCAGTGTTTTCATCTGTGGTGTTAAAAGACGACGGAAGCATCACTGAAGGCTCCGGGTTTCTCCTCTGTGAAGCAGTGGAGGGCATGGAGACAAAGTCCTGCCTCAAACCTGAAAAATATGGACAACATTATCGACTCTCAATCAAACCTTTAATTAGCAAATCATTACAAATATTTTTTTCTATACTCACTGGCTTCCTGCAGTTGAGCCATAATGTGGACATCTTGTAGCCTGTAGCTCTTTGTTACGACATCGAGGGAGACGCTTGGCTCACTGTGACCTGTGATTAATCAATTCATAAATTCAAGACATGCAGTTCAGTCTCTCAGTATTTAGGAAGAATACCTTTCTTGTAATTGTTGTTTCTACTTTTCTGTTTGCACAAAATTCTCAGGAAATCAGGAATCAATAATATGGCTATAATTACTGTATGTCATATACTGCATATACGGCTGCTGAATGTTTGCAGCTTGTCAAATATACCCGAGTCACACTTGAGGAAGTTGTGCCTTGTCTTATCTCAATTATAATAACCACACACCCAAAATATACCCAAACAACCAAATTGAGATGGGAATAGATAGAAAATGACTATAAAGTCTTACAGAGCAATACAAAAGCAAAGACCCAATATATAATACAAACAAGAAACAAATTATATATACATGCTGTCTATTTGATTTATTTCTGGGTGTCTCTATCCTCTGCCAGATTTTTAAGCTTCATCATTTTTTTCCACTAGCATAGTCATCTCTTTAAGTCGGTTATCTCTGATTTGACATAAACACACATCTGCATGTGAATATCCAGAATCTGCAGCAGGAAAAGGGACAATATTTTTTCAACTGAAAGCTTCCCACTTTCTGTTTGTACTTCACTTGTAGTCCAAGCCCTACTGACCAATCACAGTTGAGTAGGTGAGGCAAGTCAACAGTCCCCGTGGAGCCCAAAAGACGGATCACATTTCAACAAAATGCAACCGCCTGCAACTAACTGCACATTTATCGTCTGATGACAAGCTCTTTTTTTATTAGCTTCATTTTTTTGAATCTACCTTCACTGATGGCCACAACAGAAGAAAGAAACTCCACAGTTGTCCCAAGAAGGTAAGTCGACAGACTAGTTGATGGGTTACTAGATTGTGTTTGCGCTTTTTTGTGCATGACCTGACACTGACACAACACAAGGCTGCACATGAAACAGATAGTTAGTTAACGAACTAACACAACTGACATAAACTCAAATTAAAGCTAACTTTATCCAAAGCCTATAAAAAACGACATCGTGTGTGTGTAAAGGTAATCTCTGTGTGTAGAAAAGAATGTACACTTGAAATTTAAGATAATGACTCAGGTTTCATGGTTGACGTTCAGAGTATGTCTTCGTTTTAAAAAAGGCCATCTTTAACATATTACTTGAACTGTCAGGGGTATTGGGTGCCGCGCTGGCAGAGGAGCCCACAGGGACACTGGCAGCATGACAGGAAACTGCAGGACGTTTGTGGAGCTCACGGCTTGATCCTGACAATACAGAAAATGGGAGAGAAGAAACTGAATGCCATTAAAGGAATCTTCTTTTATATCAAGGATATTTGTAGGATAATGAGTGGGTGAGTGAGTCTGTGGTGCTCGCTTGCCTTGATCCAGCATTTTTATCAGTACACGGCATGCAGCTTCCATCTCAGGGCTGGGGTTATCAAGGACATGTCGACACCATTTAGAAGCAGATTCCTTTTTCTCTACAAACGACTGCTTCCTTGGAGACTCGTACAGCCTGTGAGGAATAAGACGTTACGACTATGTAAAGAGGGGATCTGTTCACAAGAGCTTTTAATACTGAAGAGTGCTCAGATTGAACCGTCCTGAAAAGCAGCCACCTCAAAGTCTTTAACTTCTGTTTAGAAGTGCACAAATTCAGGTTCATGTCTCTGTCGTAACTCAGACCAGAAACAAGCTAGATCAAATGAAATACTTCCACATCACAAGCTGCACTGTCAGAGAATGTCCCTGTACATCTGACGGCACCTACCAGCTCTCCTCATCCTGCTCTTCGTCCGCTATGTCAAGGATTTCCACCAGGTCCAAAGCAGTCTCTTCTTCCTGCAACTCTTCACTGTCCCAAGAGTGTTGTTCACAGCTATAATTGTGCAACATCCTGCTGGTGGCACAGTAAGGCACGGGTGGATTGCACCCAGATTTCAAACTGTCCAGTCTTATTCTAGCATCCATAGCAAAAGACCCACTGCTACAGCTTTTCACTCTTGCCGGTTCAATATCGGCCCAGATGTTGCAGTATGCATCTGATTTTCCCTGTGGCCACATACAGCTGCTTTTCAACTCACTAAAGAGAAAGCGGTGGTTCACACTTGGAGGTGGCAAATAGTATTGGCTCCAGTCGTTCACCATTTTGTCCTGGAGTTCCATTTTCTGGGTGAAATCTTCAAATCTCCTCGCGTCTTTAAGCTCTCGTCCACTTAAATCTTACTCCTCCATAATGAGGGTAGCTTCCAAACCAGACTCTCACAACATCGGGTTAAATGTTAGTTTCAACACAACTCTTTTATAAAAAAAAAATAGCAGTTAATTTGCTCTCCACATACAGCAACTGTAGCTTGACTTTACCTTCTGCTGACCCAGATTTATTGAGTGAAGCTGTTAAGTATAGACACTCAACAGATTGGATGGATTTAGGAAAGCATCACAAGCTTATGTGGATTAGAATCCAGGATCACACCATCAACACTTACATGTGCGGGTAAAAAGATGCAGTAAGTATTTCTGTGATTTCTCATATGAGCGCAAAACTACTTCACAGGTGGTTAAGTGGTCATTACAGCTGTATATACTGCGCTGTTGCTACTGCTGAATGTTTGCAGTTGTGCTGAAAAGGGTGGCTAGATGCTCTCTTTTGTGCAGACAGATTAATAGTAAGGTTTTGGGCTTCCCTTACAGCCATATGAAATCATATGAAGATCAATGACTCTCACTTACATGTGCACATTTTTTCATGCAGTATGTTTGCAGGAGGCCGAGCCTTTTAGGAACATAAACCAACATCTAGCTTTTTTTCTGTGAAGGAGCAATAATGCAAATTTAGTAGCTCCACAACATCTGCCCTATAATAAATTTAACTAATGATGCTAGAATTTAAATAAAAAAAACAAAAACAAAACTGCAGTACACAGAAATTCATAAAAAGTGGAAAATCATACTGAGTCCATTCCAAATGTGTTTTTTAAAGTATCTTCAGTATACAGTCAGTCACATACAGAAGGGTTGGGGGGGGGTCAAATTCTCTTATCAGGTGTGACATGAGTAGGCTACGTGAACAGTACAGGTGGGGCACATAAGCTTGTTTGTTGAGAAATAGTTCCAGCATGTTACGCCCCTGTGATTACAACTTGTTGATTCAACTTTTACAGTTTTACACTCACTTTGGGCAGCAAGCCAATAAAGAAGTTTACTCCTGCCAACCTGTGACGTCACTGATAGTTGACAAAGACTGGCACGTTCACTTCGGCAAATCTGCTACGTTTAACATTGACTTTCTTTGTGCTGTGGTTGGGTTAAGGTCAAGATCCAACCAAAATCCAACCAAGATTCTACCAAAGGCAAGATGTGGGATTAAGCAGGGTCAAAGCTAACTGGATTAAGTTGGCCTCAACCCTACTTTAAATTGCAGTTTATCACTTGTATCTACAGAAATATAGATATACAGATGACATTATTTACCTTAATTATAATTTTAATAAATTAAATACCAAAGAATTTTAAACACACTACCAGGCCTGGGGTGCTTTCTCAAATGTACTTTGAACGTGACATGTGAAACAAATGCAAATGGAGAACGTAACATGATGAAATGACCTTTATAGGAATATCCAAATGAAATGTATAATTTATATTTTTAAGGCATATAAATGTTAATATTCGCTAGTTGTGTGATGATGTTCAAGTTGTTGTGTTTGCAAAGTTTCATTTAGATTGGCACATCCTTTAAGAAGGATATAGGGTATATACAGAGATATATACATACATACACCATACATATACTAACATTGTCTTTTTTTCACTAATTGCAATGAACCACCCTATTGAACAGCCCTAAAAGAGACGTACAGCTGTGTATATGAGGGTGAAAATGTTCATAAGTGAGAAGCACCGTAATTATTAGGCTAATTATACTGTCCTTGTAGTTTCTAAAACGGTTTATTTATGACTATGAAATACTGGAAATTCCATCTTTAAGTAACGGTGATTCATCAAATTACAGCAGTTATATACAAAGTTCTACTGTGTGTAGGGAAAGCCTGCTTTTTATATGTTATTGTGATGGATGATCTTTGATGTTTCATCTTTTTCAGGGTGAGCTTTAGTTGGGCAGTGTGGACAGGGACACTGCTGTTATACATAGACTATCTTTTTTTTTTATAGGAGGTCATTTTCATTCGTTTTTTGCCAACTTGTGCCGTAGAGCTAAGAGTTGGAAGCATTTGCATCGCTGCAATTTTACAAACAAATTTTGTTGGTAAGTGTCCCAGTCCAGTCTATTTCACCTTGGTGACTCCTATTTAGGTATAGTTATTAATTCCTGACAATATTGGGAAAAAAAGCCCTCTTTATTGCAGAAAATTACATACAGATAAATAAAAACTAAGATATAAAGTAACCTTGTGTTAGCATCTCTCACTTAACTGTGTGTGGCGGGAGGCTTCCATGTGCTGCTACTCTTAGCAAGAAAAAGATATTTCTGAAAATTGGACAAAATAAACTTTTTATTGTGCTACACCAAAGAAAAATAAACGTTTTAACAGATGTATTCATGCTGGAGTGCAGCTAATACTATTTAAGAGAGCCTTGTTGATTCATGACTTCAAAGTAGTTTTTTTTACATCTTTACCTTTAAAAGGTGCACACAGAGGTGAGGTGAGCCTTTGATGGTATCAGTCAGACAGGCTCAGGGCGTACACTGCAGAAAACTCAAAATAATGTAAAGGACATGTAAAACAAAGCACCGAAACTATGGAAACACTCACTAGCATAGCTTTCCATACTTTTCCAGTTGCCGCTGAAAGAAACCCGCCCAAAGGTACAGGAGAAGGAGGAGTAGGAGGTGTCTTCCTCCTGGATAAAGCTGCACCTGCGCCCTGCCTCTGTCTCCTCGTCACCTCACCGCCCACCGGTTTGTTTCCTGCTCGTCACTTTGTTGTTGTGCTTGAGCTACAGCGCTTCTTTTTCAACTTCAGCCGCCACATCATGGAGTCCTTCAAAGACCGCTTTCACCTGTGAAATGCGCAGTGACGAGTGACAAATCGGATAGCGAAGGGCCACCTCTGCCGGGAGGGAGAGTAGGGGAAAATGCAGGACACAACCGGCAAAGCAGCCTCCGGGAGCCCGGCTGGAGCCAGCGGCGCAACCGCAGAGCAGGTAGGAGCGACGCAATTTCGTTATTCTGGCTTTCGCCGCATCATACACGTCTATGTGCAGGTGTAAGACACACGCCAGCTTCCTAATGTAACCCCAGAAGCCCGTTACGAGCAGTTCAATGTCACCCACGGGCGCTTTCAGCTGTGTACCGATTATTGTTAAAGATAGCGTGTTCAGTGAGGCGGTCCAACCTGTCCGCCTGCATTGCACTCAGGCTTTTCCTCCTCCTCTGCAGCAGGTAAAGCCCTTACATCGGTTGACTTGTTCAGCAGTTGAGTTTACCTGAACTTTTCCCTGCGGTGCACATCACAGATGCATAATGAGTACTCAGCTAGATAGACTGGTTTAATAGTGCAGCAAATGTGTAGAAACGGGAAATAAAACGATTCTTTTTCCTCTGAGGTGTGGCTGTGGTATATTAGCTTGGCACTTCATTTAGTTTTACTTTTATTTTTCTTGAAGGTTTAAATGTGTAGGAAGTTCCAACTTCTTCGCTGTGACTGTGAGGCTATTTTGGGTTATAATTGAAATTGTCTGCTGCTGGTTGTTATTCTAAGCCCACACTCTTTAAATCTCAATGGGACAACTTATATCAACATATCTAGATTTTAATGATTAGTTAATTGTTTAAAAAAAATAAAAAGTCACCACACGAAACCAGAGTAACCGTAGCCTTAAAGAAGTGTTGTTTTGTTTTTTGACCAGCAGATTTTACCCTGTGCATCAGATTTTCCACGTCATATCTGTTGGTGAAGTGTGTAAAAGCTGGTCATACAAAATATCTCAGACGAGCTACGTTA